>JAHZMX010004505.1:0-15673 GCA_027743895.1 Seira musarum
GGCAAACTTGAATGTGAAAAGGAGAAACTCGGAAGGATCTACTTCCGAGAACAACTCATTTCATACATATTTGCAATAAAATAAATGAATGAGACGAGGTTTAGAGATCAGGAAAATAATGAGGACATTATCCTAAATCACAATGGAAATATTGTTTCTATAAATTTATTTGACTGATATCTTATCTGCAGTATTTTTTTTCAATTGCTTTCCATTTCCCAAATAAATATATCTTCTAATATTGAATATGAAAAATTTCTGCCTCAAGAATCATCTTCAGTTCCAACGTAGCACGCATAAGAAAATATTTATTTTTTCCTGTATAAATATTCCTCGTGTCTACAGAGTAAGCTACGAAGCTTCAGGAATGAGGACAAGTACTTCCATAAGTATTTACTTTCAATATCATGCCGAATTGAATTTCTTACAATTGGAATTTGAATTTATAGACAAAAAAAACTATGCACGCTTAAATCATTTTCTGCTGACAACGAACAAGAAATAGTTGAGCATTCCATAGTGAATAAGGTTCTTATTTCTTCGTGAAGAGCGATGATGGTTTTCTCAAAGAACAAAACCATCGAGCACGACCAAATAAAAAATTCAAATTCTTCGTTTGTGGCTTGCGGAATGCGTAAATGTCGTTCGAATCAATGAATTATGGCCACATTATACAAAACCTTAAAATCATGTATTTTAGAGGAAATATCAAGTGTTTTTTGTTCATTCCTGCATTAGTTTGGTGAAAAATTGTCGTAAATAAAAACGAACATACTCGAATAATACGTTCTTGAAAATGTACGATTCCTGAATCAAAAGAAAGAAAAATGATTCCCAATATCGAGCTGAACTTGTGCATATTTTTCTAAGATATTTGATTAAACAAACATTGCTTTTCCTCTTGAAACATTCAAACCCATATGAAAAGCAAACATGGCGGATGGAGTAAAGCAATTTAGAACACAAAAACTTGAAGAAATGATTTAGTCGTCGTTGTTCGCAATTTGAAGCGGAAAATGTAGAAAGAGGAAATATCACCGAAAATAAACCTCCGTCTCTGGAAAGCTTAAAGCAAATGTTTAAGCTGGAAATCATAGTGTCATGGATTGTCACGTATTGACCAACCAAATTTCTACGAGTATGTAAGAATGTGCGAACTCGACAATTTTGTTATCAAAATATTTCAATCTGTTTTAAAGTGCGTGCATTGATTTCAAGATGTTGAGAAGAGTGAAAGCCTCTTGAAATTCAATTTACCTTTCTTTGTCTGGAAGTGCGAAATCATCGAGAGCCCAATGGAATTGTGGTGGTGGATTGCCTACGTTGGAAATAAAATATGCGCATTTTAACGAACTTTAAACTAATTTCGGGGTAGACCAAAACACAATTTCTAATCCGGTCTTTCCAAGCGAAGAACATGGAGTTTTCTTAAAAATTGAACTACCTACGATTTTTGCGGAAGTTTTGAAACAATTGATTTAATTTTTATTGTCTTGAAATGAAATATGTTCAACATGTATGATAGGTGAAGCTTTACTAAAAACTCAGTAGGCCAACAAGAAGAACTCCAAAACTCTGTTGTAGTTGCAGCAGAATTCAAATGTTATCACATTAGATACTGCTCATTTATGGAAATATATATTATACTGAACTAGAGCAAGCATAGCCTAATTGCCTCAAGTTCTCTGTAGTTTCTCCGTTGGGGACAATTTTCATTCATTTTATTTGCCATATCTCATGAGTTTTACGAATAGGAATGCAAGGATGCAGTAAATTTGAAGTTAATGAGCGTCGTCCTCCCACAATATTTTACTACCTCCATTTCACAATGGTAATTACATATCCCAATGCTCGCGACTCATGAAAAATAACTTACGCAGCTCACAATTTCTTACATGTATATAAAATAGGAAATTTACGAATATGCAAAATGCAAACGAAATTAACGTTGGCATTCCCGCAGCATGAAATGGGCTACAGTGTACAGCAATGAAGTTCAGGGCCTAAATCTACTTTTCAAATTTTACCTTTTTGTTAAGGTACTATAGCAATTGCTGGAAAAAACAACTCTAAAAAGCATTTGAAAGCCTGGCGTCCGTTTTGCTTACCTTACCTTCATGATTTATTTTCATCTCCTAAATCTTTTATTAATAGGTCGAGTACAAATAAGGTCTGAACGCAAGCCAAAGAAATTTTCATTCGCCTGTATCAATATCACTAGTGACCTACAAAGTAGGACTCACCATTTTTCATTCATAAAAATTTCACAACGATAAAAGCAATCTATTTGGAAAGTGTAACTTTTTTTTAGTTTTATAGCTGTATTGAGACCATCTTCGCATTCTTCGAGCTTTTTTTTAAAGTTACCCCTGGGTGTATTTGTATTTTCTTTCCTTTTGTGCTCTTTGGACGCAAGAAATAAAATAAAATTGTATTCTCGCATATTTGAATGTATGTTTGATATAACGCTTTTATGTTGCTTATAGATGACGCATAATAAAAACATAGGAACTAAACACATAGTAATTTATTTTTTTCTTGCAATCGATCCAAGATAAATAAAGTGTGGATTTTGAAAAAAAGACAAGAATAATTATTAAGACAAGACCGTTTTAATTCACATGGAATATTCAAAAAACAATTTCCTTAGAACATTTGTTTGCTTAAACTCTTTAAATTCAAGTCTTACTCAAATCTGAAAGCCATGAATAATGTATACCGGAAGACTACAAAGCGTACTCGTTTTAATTAAAGCACTACAAATTCAAATGGTAACAAAAATCGCAAAGTTTTAATAATTTCAGAAATCATGTAACAAAAATTCTTGCAAAGCTTTTGATTTGTATAATGTGAGACTTACAAAAAAATCATTCTGAATAAAGAAGACATCTACACTCATGTGCTTATTTGACGTCGGCATACTACCTGTATGGTTGCGAACTGCGTACATACTCAATTCTAGTCCATTCATTTGGAAGCAGTTTTTACAGTATTTTTTTGTGCTGTAAGTTAGTTTCTGAGATTTTTACGTTTTTAAATGGCTACTGCCTCCAGGGGGTACTTTCCGTCTTTTCAGAAGAGAGTAAAGTTGCATAAAAAAAGAACGCTGAAATCGTTAAGAAGGTCTTTATAAAGGAATTTTGTGCTTTTTAAATTTATAAAACTTCTACTCTAAGAAAAAAGTGTGCAGAGTTTAAAGGAGATATGACTAAACGCTGGAAGCACACATAACAAAGTCCAAGAATATTTTAAGGGTCCATGCGTGTCGAGAAAAGAATTCCAATGGACTAGAATTTCTGTTTATCATGTTGCTAAAATGTTAAAACCGCTGAATCTGTCCTCACTTAAATTTATACACGGGAATGTCTAAGAAGGCATGCTACGCAAAACCATCTAAATTACCTACATACATACGCAAAACCCTCAAGTTGCTGCAATGTCTTTAGAAACTCTTTTTATTATTTTCGTTAATGCGTTCATCCTATAGAAATATGAAATTGCAGAAAACTTCCGGACTTTTTTTCTTTATCCTTGCATTGCCATGAGCACCTTAAGAAGTAAACATAAAAGGAAGAGAAAAAGAGAAGCAGGAAGATAAAAAAATGTTTTATGTTCTCCCTAAGTCATCTTCTTCCTATTGACAAAGTTTTTCTTGCCGAAGTTACATGTGTACATTTTCAAAGGAGTGAAAAAGATGTGTTGAAATTTAAAACAAAAATAAATTTTTTGAAAACAAAACTGGCAGCAGATGGTTTCAAATGCATACATGGATCTGACTTGCGTGTGGTTAAAAAAATTACGTTTCATTTTTAATTATTCGAAAGTTAATTCTGGGTGCCAACTAAAATCATGGGGGAAGGCCAAAATAAGTTGGCAGATTTGTTAGTTCTCGTAGCTTCAATATCAAGGTTGCAAATTTTTACAATTTGCACTTATTTTTGCAACATATACTAATATATTTGCTTGCAAATTTGAGCCGTACCTCCCCCACTACGAACATCTCATGTTCTCTTTATTCCTACTTTTAATGAAACATGACCAAATTTTGTGGAAACCTTTCATATTACCGTAATTTGATTTGGTTATTTTCATTACGCCCACTTTCCAGACAGACGCCTACGCCTAAATTAGATTTGAGCATCCGATTCAGTTCGTGTTGCGTGTCTTTTCTCATTCTCTTTGGAAATGTGCCGTTTTCATTATACGTTTCTTACTTTCTCTCAATGATCATACTTTTTCACCTGGCGACCCACAAACGCGAATGGAAAAGATTTCTTTTCACAATTATGTGCATTTTGTGGTAAAAGCATATCCAAAACAATTACAAGTGACACAACTGGACAGAAGTGCACTGTCTATTTCCCAGCTTCTCATTTGTCCATAGTGCAGTCATTAATCTTGAATCAAATCAAAAATGAGATAAATCATAATCGACTTTAGTGACAGATGTTTTACTCTATTTCTATCTCCTTCCGCACTCAGAAAAATGAAAAAGAAGCAAACAAAAAGTAGTTTTGAATGTGTTGTCTGGATGTCGGCAGCATTAAAGCATTAGTAAAAACTTTCCTTTCAGAACGGAATCCAAAGAAAAACAGAAATAGTTTTTTTTTGGTTCCCAACGAAACTTTATTTTGTGTTTACGCTTTCACCGTCGTCCAAAGCTGAAAACCTTCAAGCAAGAAAAAAAGACAATGCAAAAGTAACTCAGTTCACAAAAATAATCTATGGATTTGATTCCAGAATGCTCGTGGTAGACACATATATAAAAAGGAAAACAAGTTTGATACCTGAAGGGTAAATCTCATTTAACTTCTAAAGTCCAAAGTAAGTAGGATATGATGTTGCAAAGTTATACACCAGCACTAGAACTATTTCAAATCCCAAACAAAGTGTGTTCCGCACGTTTGTTTTGCATGTGTTACCAATACCGTTAAAAGAGGAAAAAATAAATCCACACGTACCTGGAGGAAAACTATGAATAAGAATCAATAAACTTTGCTTTTATAAAAAACCTAATCAAATTTACTTGAATGTTAGTATGACACACTTTCCCTTCATGATTTGCCAGGTATCTAAACTTGTTAGTTTATCTTGAATAACTTCCTATGAAAGGATTATTGCTCCTATATCTAAAGCTAAATATAAGAATTTAGTTTTTTCTTAGACGAACAAAAATAAGACAAATATTCGCGTTTAAAATAAATAATGCCAGGATTGCAGGGGAGTACCATTTTGTTTCACGAGATGCTCTAATATACAAATTCACATTACTTAATTATAATTCCAAGTTTTATAAAATGGGTGCTTATACTAACCGTTAATTTAGACCTTATCTCGAGCAATTCCTCCAGATATGGATTTATGCGCACGACAAACATAGGCTCCTCCGTCGTCCGGACGAACTTGCATAAGCCACATTGTTCCCGAATGAGGCAATGATGATGAAGCCAGAGTACAGTTTACTCCATCGAAGTTCGAATTCGTTGATACGCGTGACTGGGATGAACTGGGAGGTTGCTGCATATTTGAGGGGGAAATTAAAGTGAAATTTTAGTAGGGGATCCGGAATTATTCCATCCTGTTCACGATACCATCTTTAGCAAAAAATATGTCACAATTATAATATATTAATAACAGTTTGGCGAAATAGCAGTATCACTTGCCTGACTTAGGTGTACCTATTATGGATGGCTTCCTTATGCCACAGAGGGAAGGTAGTTGTCTTCGCCAGACACAACTTTAAAAATGCTCTACTTTTCTACCAGAAGCCTTAGTAGCTCGGTCGTCTTTAACTCTGCAAAAGAGAGAAATAGGAAGAAATAACAGTAAAAGCGTTTCCGAATCCATGAGTAAGAGTGATCAAAACTACGACTATGAGTGCGATTTGCAATGTCAATGAAGATACCTTTCTCCAAGCACCTCGAATTCCGCATTTGAATTTCATGAAGTGTACAATAAACATTATACAAATGGGATTTGAGACAATCGAAGACATTCCCATTCGCAATTTCAAGAAGACGATCAATTTTTATTTTTGAGCAGAGATGGCAATCGACAATCGAATCGAAAGGAAATGCAATGAAGACGATGACGATATTGGCTTTGGTGAAGACATTTTATCAAATCGTTTTTGTGTAATGAATCTACTTAGGTTTGAAATCAAGGAAGGTTTAGAATCCGCTTGTCAAAATTCGGAAAATATTTTTTTTTTTGACTACTTGATAACGATGACCCAGTCATATGCTCACCTCTGTTTTAACCAGGAAGTGCGAATTTTTTCTCGTGACTCTCTTTCCCTCATTTCGTATTCAATTGATATTTCCATGATCCCTGAATAATTCCTTACATTTTTTCCAAAGAACACCAATGATGGGGAATTGTGTATTGAGAGGATCACAATTCTGTATCTGATGCAGAATATGCGGAATCAGAGGATTAGGTCGGCATCTTTTTTTTTTCAGATGCGAAAACCATTCCGACTAATTTATGGTTCCCTTTTGTCAACTTTCTTTTCTTTTGTGTTATATATAAGATGTCCCTAAAGAGAAAAAAATCCATCGATTGGGAGTTGGAGTAGTTGGTAGGCTTATTTCGTGAAAGTGAATACAATTCCTATACGTCAACTTTCTCTCCTATTCTGCTAAAAATACGTCCATAACAAAAAATTATACTATCAAAAGTTATTAGGTATCGCGACAATTTTTAATCGTCTGGGATTTCTAATGTGCGGCATGACCAGTCATTGAAATTAGAATTGATGAAACGTTGATCATAGAAACGCAGAAAGTTGACAGTTTATTTTTGGAAGAGATCGAATGAAATCGATTACTTCGTTTCTTTGCTTAAATATTATCGCTTGTTTCAGCGGGCAGGCTTAAATCATCATTTATTGCAACTCGTGGAATCAATTTCTACTTAGCGTACTTCGTTCTTTTCTAGAGAAATTGTTTTAGATCTTCAAGAAATTCCAAATTATTTGGTTCAACCTATATTCATTTTCTGTTTCAATATAAGCATATCAACTTCCTGATTCCAAATGTTGTTGCTTAATATAAAACACAGCTTGTAATTTTTTACATTTTTCCACGTGCCTATTTTAGACGCAACGAAAAATACAATCACTGCGCCGCATCGCAATGCCGTTTGCAACCTTCACCTTTATAAACCAAAGCAAATGAGAAGGCAAAAGAAAAGCCAAGCTGAACTCCGCTGCGTTGTGTTATTCAATGAAGCATGACTTCACCAAGCGTGACTTGCAGAGAAAGCAATTTCTAATCCTGTTCTCGCTTTTCCATTTCATTTTTCCATTTTTAAAAAGCACAATTTCCCTGAACTTGAACCAGACATGTTTCTCTGATGTGTAAGGTTACTCCAGGCCATTGTAATTTAACGTAACGTAATGTACATCGTATACTTCGCCCTAGTAATAGAAATAATGAGTGCAATAAACCTTACCTCGGGAAAGTTCACATTTCAACACGGTCATTATCATCATCATCAATTCCTCAGGTAATTTTAAGGTAGGTTTAAAGTCAGGGATAGTTTATTTTAAACTGGCATGGAATTTTAATGCGGTTGCCACAGCGGAGAATTCCGGGATCTTTTATTATTATTTAAACAAACAACGGGAATATCAAGTTTGCAAGTACTTTATTCCGTTTAAAATATTTCAAATTCTGCTAAACGATGCTAGAAAATTAGTTTAACTCAGGTTATGTTTCTAAAGCCAGATCGCTTTTACGGAAAATCAAAACTCGTTAATTATCAAAACTCACAAGCGCTATGCGTGTCGTGTGGTTGACTTTGATTAAATACTCACTTCACAAGTGCTATCGAAAAAATGACAAACAATTAAGAAATTCCGTCTGCTTTAAAGTTTACGTGTTACTGGAATTCTCCCGAAAACAATGCTGAAAATTTTGCAGCCATGTGTTATTTTTTTATCTTTATCCAGCCGGCCCAGACAGTTTAAGCAATGGCAGACATTCTGTCTGGGAAATTCTACACCGCACTTGATATTACTATTACCATTACACCATTAAACTTTAGCTTTTCACATCATTCTCCTCTCACTTCTCCCAAGTCTCAATCGCAATCAGGATTTAGTTTTCCACAAAAAGAGTGGTAATTTAAAACCAACCACCATGAAACCATGGACGACGGGTCTTGTCTGGCTTTGTGGAATGGCGTTAGGTTAAGAAACACGAAGGAAAAAATACCACATTCCATGAAGACGATACAATACAATATAGTATTAGCGTTTCTAATTTTGAGACTGCTGTTCCAGTTCCCACCTTCCCACTTTCACCGCCATTTATTATTATTTCATTGTCAATGTTACTGACAGCACTAGAAATTGATCCCCACAATTTCGTCTGAACTCCAGAGGGAATCAAGTCCTTACTTAATCTTAGGGAAAAAAATTCTTCTTGGTTCAGGTTTCTCCTAAAATGAGAAAATAGATGAGTTGAAGATGCGAATGATCATAATCGATTTTGAGTTGAAACCATAACAAAAAACTGTTTGCTGCTCAATGATTCTGGCCTTTCTTAGCTTCTCTAAAACGGAAAATCAAGGAGTGATGAAGAAAGCTCGACTACCGCCAAGTAAGTCTGTGCATCTAAACTTATGAAAGATGAGAGAAGATAAAAATACCTCATCTTCCGGAGCATTCGCATTTTTTCCAGAAGAATCTACGATAGTTTCCCCCAGTGAAATTCAAGTGAAAGACTTCTAAAGAGGGAAAAATGCTTAGGCCAAAAACGCCATATATTCCATGGGAATTTTCAACTCTGCTCCTTACTTTCACTTCTGTCGATTCTACAGCTTTTACTTGAGAAAATGATCCTAGTATTTTTTGTTGAAAAAAATGCTAGTGAAAGTATGTAGGAAACAAAGCATTAATTCTTGGAAGAAAATAATTTTTCCTCAAAAAATGCCAATAGCCTCCAAAACACATTGTGAGCATTTGCGTTTATCGCAAAATAACGCGTTTACCCCAAAAGGACGATTAAAAGTGAGAGTTGAATGCTCCATTGTCATTGCCTCCTCTTAAAAATATTGGGGAAAACTGCACGGCTAAAGCGCGAAGAGGTAGCTCCACATTTGGCGTTCCATTACTTCGAGGGAATACCACTGAATAAAAGAATGATAAAAATGGGAGCGGAAGTAAAAGTGAATGCCATTCTTTACTTTTTTGCTTCTCGAATTTGTGGTTCAAGTATGAGTTGGGTTGCGTTGTTGGCTGGCTGAGTCTTTGCTCCCGGTCCTCAGGGCATGTTACACAGGAAGCGAGATAGTGAAAGCAAAAGAGAAGGATAAATTGCCTGTGTGATTGTGATGCGGAAAGTGCAGTGTCAATGGCCTATCGTAGCCTTACCCGTACAATGTGCTTTTTATATTTGTAGAGACCTTGGAAATGGTTGACAAAATATATTTCTCGAAACGCCAAAGCCACTTAACTTTAGCATTGATACGTGCTTGTTTGCCCGTTTTTGCTTCGTTTGTAAGTTTGTGAGATTTTCGCCAANTTTGCTTCGTTTGTAAGTTTGTGAGATTTTCGCCAAGAAAACATTTCAGAAAAATATATTTGGTTCATCGACGTTGATTGCGTAGAGGTCCTCGTTTGGCATCATGAACAACTTTGAAAAAAATAGGAAAATTAGTAAATCATAGAATAAATTTACCATTGTTGCAAAACGAGATAAGAAAAATTTTCTGCCAAGTCTAGTGAGATGAACTATAACCATAAAGATAATGACATGGCATGTCAGAAAGTTTGAAGGACACAGCCATTATCTCTTAAGCAAACTGGAATGGCTATCAGAAGAAAGCAAAGAAACCGAGCCAGGCAAACTGAAAGGCAAAGCAAATTTGCCGTTATCAACGCTAAACCACCTGCTTCTATTTATTCCACAGAGACAGCTAACACAATCATTAACTTTTTTCTTTAATTTTCTCCGGAATGATAAGTAGGAATGGCCAGCACACCTTCTTCTATTTACTCGGTATTTGGTTCTGTAAAGTGATGATTATGATATGATCAATGATCCATCAAAAGAGCGATTCAAAAGCTAATCACCAAAACCATCGCATTGAAGATTTTGAAGGCTCTTTTTTTTGCGTGTTGACTTGACTAAGCGAATAATCCCTTCTGTTTACCGTAAATAAAGAGTGCTTTCTCACCTTCTAAGCCATCCTTAGTCTTACAGATAGAATCTGATTTTGATGAATAATAAGCTGAGAAAGAGAAAATTCACGCTTGATAAGTGGTATTTAATGAAGTAAGGTTTGAAAAACCTTTCTAGGTACATATTTATTTAGCTACTTTCTTATCTCAGCTGAAAAAAATAACTACGTAGAAGTAGCCCCAGCATATCAATTCTGTTCAGTGATGTTAGCACAACATTTTTCATTGTTTAAGGAGATGGTCGTGGATTCTGTCCGTACTTTAAGTCTGAAATCTTCAAAATTTACTTACACGATGTGGTTACACCAAGTTTGCATTACATAATTTACTTTGCATTGTTTAATTTCGAGCAAATTTACTTGGTGTTCTACTTGATGTAAATACAAGTTTAAAATTTAAAAAATTAGGGAGAGTTTATAAAGGCACGAGTGAAATTTCGCGGAAGTTTTATGAAACGACTTTTTAAAACTGGTTTTAGAACTGGAAGGAAGGGGTAGATTTTGTGATGATGATACGTTCTTTATAATTTTACAAAACATGAATGTTGACGAAGAATAGGATGCTTCCTCTTGTCTTCCTGTTACGCCTCCAAATATTATTAACAGCTTTTATTTAGCTTTATATAACCCTACAGGACACCATCAAGTCCAGGTCGACTTTTCACATCAACACTCAAAGCCATCACCATCACCATCATCCTTTCATTTCTCCTCTAGCATAGCTTATTGTTAATTCCGCTTTGCTCCGGCAATATTCTCCCACTTTTCCTTTCCAATTTTCCTCATAATGAAATAGAGTAGGGCAACGTCTGCCGATGACGTGAAAACTATGACAAACATCACATCACCCACTTCATCCCATCCCACTCCTTGTTTTAGCGACGGGCTGCAAAAACAATGGAGAAAGGTGGAGGAAGCTATACCTAAATCGAGTTCTTCAAAAAATTATATAAAATTGTCATCGTGTAAAGGTGATAGAAATTCGGGATATTATTTTGTCACATCACTTGAGCAAATAAGGTCGCTTGTCACTTTCTATTATGGATCTCATTAGGTCAAAATACTCAAGAGGCGTTCGCTACTTTAAGGGAAGGAATTAGTTTTTGTTTTACCTTAAACCTATCTCACTGAGGTTGTAAAGAAACTGTTGACAATGGGGTGTATGCCGAAACTGAGGAAAAACTGAGTGACTGAGTTTAAGAGCTTTTCAAAAGCCATATGTTCTTACTTAAGGAAAACGACATTTGACGTCGCTTTTATAATTTATTTACAATATAAATATGTTCACGACTTCTTGTTATGTAAGCGAAAAGAATCCTTTATAAAATTGTGAGATAAATAAATGATTAGTTTATCAATTATAAATCGCACAGATCATTATATTATGCGTGGATAGCTTAGTTTTACGATAAATTGTTGTAGAATGGACGAAAAATTCCGACATGAAAAAAACTCGTGTTGAATCACCATATTTTCTATTAAATCCAATGCCAGAAAAAGCGTAATCTTTTTTAGAACCTCATGATCATAAAAAAACAAGCCACTTTCGTATCCTGCCTTGGCAATTTATTTGTCGAATTTGAAGAGCCCTTTCCCATGCAAATTTTCTTTAACTCACTTCCATCGTGATAAAGTAATCAGGATAACACACAAACACCATCATCGTAGCCATCAGGTTCTTTTATCACGAGCTTACACGATGCATGAAAATACTGTCGTGAGATTTGCATTCGTATCACATCAAATCATATCGTGTTCATGTACGCTCACATTGGCTTTGTCGTTTCGCTTGTTCAGTGCAAAAATGGAAAAGTCATGTAAAGCAAAATATATTTGCGAATAAAATTCTCTAGCAATTGCTATTACGTCCATAAAATGAACCGCACTTTCCTTCAAATTATTGCAAGCTTTTTATTTCAGTTGCTGTTACTGAAGAAATAACGTAGCTTTTTTCATGCTCGTGGAGTGAGTTTAATAGAGAGTCATTTATTTTGAAATAGTAGACAAGCCTAGTAATTCGACACATGACAAATTTTCCTTCATGAGGGGAGAGCAGACCAGGATGCGCTGGCTGGTGCATGTTAGATATGTGGGACATGTTCTAGTAAGTCGGCTCTATTTTTTATTCTGCCAATGCATGGTAAGAAAAACCTTTGCTGATGTTGTAGGACGCATTGAATAAAATTCCTTTCGGTAGCGGCAATCAAAGCAATAACACTTGCTGAATTGATTTCCTCAAACACTTATAAACACTTGCATTAATCACTGGCATTTTTATGTGGCTTGCACAATCTTTAAAATTATTTTGGTTCTCAAAAAATAGAATTATTAATTTACCAGTTGGAAAGTTCTGATATATATTGAAACTTGAATCTTGAACCCATGACGTAACGGAAGTAAACCCCGGAAATAAATTTTTAGGCACTGAGCAGCTTTCCAATCACATTTCAAATTATATTGTTTGTTTGTTACCAAATTCCAAGTATAATTAAATATGAGACGGAAACAATGACCACACGCGTCTCATGATTTCGTAACGAAAAAAGGAGAATGTCAACAAATTTCCCGGTTGTGTTACGAAATCAGTTGAATGACATCAATTTCCGTTTTCAGTTCACCAGTCAGTCCTTATTGTATTTGTAAGAAAAGCAAATATTTCGCAGTAGAAAAATCAATCATCCGCCAAATTTGATCCAGATAATGAAAAGAAAATAAAAAATATAAATGTTACGGTTGGCTGCAATTATTGTTCCAGTGACAAATGAAGAATGTAAGAAAAATAGAAATTACAGGGAATTTCGTGTCAATGTGTCAAAATATTTGTGTGGATAGACACATCCATACGATTTTTCTATTGTACAAAGAAGAAAATCAAGTTTTGTTGACAGAAAGCGCGCACACATATGGAACAACCGGAACGCCATAGAGAAAGACAAAAGGTGAAAGGAAAAAAATCCATTGGCAAAAATGATGTTTTGTTGTTTTTGCTTGGGTTTAGCTTTTCTATGTCTATGGAATATTTTATTAGTGTTTTCATAGCAGTAATGTAACTGTAACTTTGGCTGTGATACGATTTTCGCTTGACTCGACTTCTGATTTATGAAAAATATGTTGAAACTAGTTCCGTGCACGCACGCTCCGAGTTCAAGAAAATTAAATCCGTGCACGGACGCTCCACGTTCATAGAATAGAGAGAAATCACTCCAGATCAAATACAATTACAAATAGATTTTCCAAATTATTTATCCCGGATCAAATGCAAGTACAAATAGATTTTCCAAATTATATACTCCGGATCAAATACGATTACAATTATATATAATCCGGAGGGAGTGATATGATAGGGTTTTGATAATTAAGTTAACTAATTAAACTAACGAATTAATTAATTAACTCAATTAATTAACTATTTGATTTTTCATATCACTCATGATCACCCTCACTCCGGTTTTCATATAACGCCTCGCATAGACTGCTGCGCCCCCTGCGAAAACCGGACAGATACACACACACACACACACTTACAGAGAATCAGGATTTAATATAATAAGATGGTCAAGCCCAAAACAGGAAAGATTATCATTCCGAATGTTATGGCGGATTGCAAATGTATATGCAGCTTTTAATGTGTGTTACCAAACCATAAAAATAGGTTGGCTTCCAGTCTCGAGGCTTTTATACATCCTGTGTTAAACAACAAAAACTACATCATAGGTTCTGATAAAAGGCTTGTGTGCGGCTTGATAAAAGCCCTTACTAACATTTTTCTCCACTTTAGGCCAAATCCATAATAGAACTGGGTCTTGAGAATGTATTTTGGTTACTTTTATACTTTTAATATTACATTTGGATATGAAGAAAGAGCTCTACAGAATCCGATGTCTTTCAGCGTGTTTACAGTTTGCGGAACGTAGACGTCATCACTTTCACAATCACAGCTTCAGTTTTTTTGGTTTGAAGCGAATAAGTGCTTTTTTATGGTGAACTTTACATAATATGTCACTAGACCAGGCATACAATTTTAAAGTACCGTAGTGGATTACCGTAATACGGCCGTATTTGCCTTAACGGCATTTTCATCTGGATTTGATTTCTCATATGGCGTGTCATCACGGTAAGAAAGAAAGAAGGTTAAAATTTTAAAATCTCGTAGAACTTGTAAAGGCTAAACGCCCATTGATACTTACTTAGGGAAAACATGATAAGTACTCCAGCATACAGAACTCCGTACGATGTTCGTAATTTTAAGCACAAACATTTAGCTTAGTAATGCTGTTAAAAAGTGCAGCCATGTTTTTTAACCTGGAGTAGTTTCGGGTCAATAAATAATTAAATTGATTTTATTTGTTAGTATTGCGTAAAAGGTCAATGGTAAAATAATAAATCCATTCGCATGAAACGTTGTTTCAAAGAAGCTGTAATAACTTTACTATAGTTTTCACGTCTTTGTAATTATGGTAATGATACACACGCGATACTCGTTTTGTAAAATTGTTTCATTGTGGTCAATGGCTTTTGTAATGGGTGACTGTAATTGTAATACGTATACAAGTACTATGTCGTATTTCGTATGCAGCAACATGCTCATTTACGATAACAACGATTACGGTTCAGAATACCCAGTAAATTGCTTAGCTCCACGTGTGTCAGTGACCGGAGAAACCAAAGACAGAGTACAAATATTAAGATGAACGTAAACACTAACCAGTGGTGTGCATTCAAAGTTTGTATTTCCATTTATTGGTTTGCATCAATATTTATTTTTTAACATCATACGGGTAAGAAATTTGAGAGAGCGGCTGCAATTAACTTTATTTACTATTTTATAACTTGGGAGTTTTAGTTTAAAACACTAAAAAAATAGTAAATATTTTTGTGTTTTTCAATTCAAAGTGAAATTTTGAAGTTCTTTTACTCAAAGCTATGTTATAGGGTAATCGTGAGCATGATCATTGAGTATGAAAGTATTTCCTGTACTTTGTCTTTTCCTTAAAACTTACCAACTCTTGCTTCTATTTCCGGGCTAATGATCGTTCAGATGGTGATGCTAGCTTGGAATCCGTATCTCTGGATGTGTACTTCCGGTCGATACTTGGAACTAAGTTTGTTTTGTACTTATTGAAGTGCGTTGCGTACTTCCAGCTAACCGTTGTCGAGTCATTTCCAGATAAACTTGTGCATGCCTTCTTTTTGAGAAGGGACCCAATTTTTGAAAATCGAGTGGTGGACCTTCCTTAAGTTCACATTAATACTTCATATGTTAGCAAATTATATTAAATAATAATAAAAAATCTTATTAAATTTTATTTACGGGTGCGTAATTTTTAAATTACTTCAAATTTACGAAACCTCCTATAAACATTAAGTACTTGAGCCCCTCCAGATTTCATGATGATTCTACAAGAAGAACAAATTTTGATGGTGTCGCATGCCATGCGGAAAAATTTGGTCCAATTTCCTTTGTCCACTTTTCTTCTATCAGAAT
>JAHZMX010004506.1:0-14701 GCA_027743895.1 Seira musarum
ATCATAGACGGATAAAGGTTCATTGGATTACAACAATGTGTTCACAATATTTAACCATTTATGACCAAATCACTGGACTAAAATAATACTTGTCATTAAAAATGTAGTTTTTTTTCAGATACAGAAACTAGCTTGTCCCTAGTTGGATGTCTCAGCAATTAATTTGGATTCAAAATGTTAAACTACGTAAATCTCAATAAATTTGAATTATATTTAGAGAATTGACAAAAATGAGATTGATGTTTTCTGATTTTTGAGTAAATATTTGTCTTCAATTGATGTTTAACTGAGTATCATTTTAATTCATGTAGTGTAAGTGTAACTTATTTGGTTTGAGAAACAACCAATTTTTCAAAGATTACTAAATATTTTCTCTAAATAAGCAATAAGCAATTAAATATGTATTCAATTCATATTAACTTGGGTCTAAATATTAAGAGAAAATCTACGAGATCTTCATGTTCTTTCTAACAAAATTAGAGCCAGAGTGAAATGGAGATTCTGATTTACTTCATGACTAGATTCATTGATTCATAATTGTTGTATTTTTTCTTGTACTGCATAATATTTTTCATTCAATCTATTTTATTTTTATTTTAGAAAAGAACAATGAAATATTGAAGCTTTTTTGTTAGTTGCGCGTTAGTCTAGTTATTATCTCGCAAATTGAAAGGGAAGTGTATTGTATTCAGCAAGAAAAGATAAAGATTTTTGTTTGATGTTTTTTTTTTCATTTTCTGAGGTACGTATTATTTTGTTACGTTATTATTGTGTTGATAATAGTTTTTTTTTTCCAAATAACTTCATTCGTACTTTTCTTTTTCATTGTATATTTTTAACGCATAATATAGTATGTCAATCATGTTACTTTGAAGCATCTGAATTATACTTTTCGATAATAATGAATTTCGATTAAAATTTGAAGAAAATGGAGATATCTCTTTCCCTTTGAATATATATTTTTTTGTTGTGATGTTAGGCACTTCGAAAAGCTACGGTGTGTTAAAGAGTTTATGAATATTTTTTTGTTCAAGTTGCATAAAACAGTATGCAGGTATGTAATGTACATAGTTAAACTGATTATGTTGTTTGTTGATGATCTTTTCAAGAGTTTCATTTGTAAAATAGCAACATCAGTATACTTACTTTGACTTCATTAATTAGATTTAGGTCGGATATTAACCCTAAGCTTTGAATTGGAGTAATAATGGAGTAGTATACATTCGGTTTGTTTTTTTTTAAATTACATGGCAGTCTTCTTGACAAACCTTAGAGATTGTACCAGCTGGATTGGAATGGAATAATTATGTTTTATTTTAAAACGCAACAAATGCTGGACTACTAGTTCAAATTTTTAATTGAAATGCTGTTTATTTTTTGATTGCATGTTTTGTTTAGTCAGTTTTTGCCACAGAAGCCACAACCTGCTAATAACTTTGACTTCATTAATTAGATTTAGGTCGGATATTAACCCTAAGCTTTGAATTGGAGTAATAATGGAGTAGTATACATTTGGTTTGTTTTTTTAAAAATTACATGGCAGTCTTCTTGACAAACCTTAGAGATTGTACCAGCTGGGTTGGAATGGAATAATTATGTTTTATTTTAAAACGCAACAAATGCTGGACTACTAGTTCAAACTTTTAATTGAAATGCTGTTTATTTTTTGATTGCATGTTTTGTTTAGTCAGTTTTTGCCACAGAAGCCACAACCTGCTAATACTGTTGATATATTAATTTTTATATTAATTTGCATATTTCGTTTATGATGATCTTGCCTTGTACTCCAGTTAATTCCAGAAGTTGACTAGATACGTATTATTGATAAAATTGCATAGATGTGTTCAACTACTGGCATGTCTCCATTTTTTATCTATTCTACATTTATACTGTCCATCATTTTTTAAGCTAAAGAAATATTAAGTATCTTAGTCGGGAAATGTAGAATTAAAGTAAGTGTGACAACTTGAAATTGGAACATCTAATGCCATTACTTTTGGAATTTGGAATAAGTACTGGAATGGAAATGATGAAATGTCATGTATTTGTGTAGGTAGGTAGATAGGTAATGTAACTATGTAGTAGTATCATATTAGGTAGAATAACTTTTTATGCTAACAAAGAATGTTTTCTTCATGTTTGTTGTAGTTCTATGTATTGTTTACCAGATGAGGGCAAAGCGTTTCTTTTTAGGAATGTTATTAACAATAATCTTTTTAGTTGGAGCTGACTTGGTTCCCCTTAATTTGCTTACCTGAAGCCCCACTTTAATCCTCTTGGTAAGAGCTCCTCCGGGGAACACTGCTTGAACTTGTGGAACCACAGTGGATGAAACCATACCCCCCTCAGGTCCAACTGCGTGCACCTCCTGACGAATCCTGGACACCAAGAAATAGAATTAGAAATAGAATAAAAAGAATTCTTGAATCCCATCGCTTGAATGCAAGAAATAGATGTCTGACTCCGATAAAAATCCCCTAAAAATATTTCATGGTTTACTGGACATTCAATGAATATAAAATACAGATAACAGCATGAATTATGTCAGTGTCACATTTTTTTTCATGAATTCAACAAAATTTCATTTGAGAAGGCAAAAATTTAATCCACATTTCACTTTATCTATCCTTAAAAATCAGAAGACAAAACATGCAAATATATTTTTTTTACAAAGGCTATTTCATTTATTTTGGTCATGCTTGTGTAAAGCTCATGTTTTTGCATATGCATTTTATGAAACAATGCTTCCGATGGATAAGATGCAAATGACGAATGAGCCTGATTTTTCCTGTCCCTTTTCATGTTCTTTTCCAAACTTACACAGACCTATACTTTGGCGGTTTAGTAATAATGATTCTTAGTTCTCACAGCCTATTTTTGACAGTTGTGAATGCTGCAGGGATTACAATAAACTAGTCAATTTTTTTGTGAAGTGCAGATTTTTATTAACTCGAATAAATTTATTATTGCACAATTTAACCGTGATTTTTCGGTTGATTTTCAAAATGGCTGATAACGCTCATTTATTAGAAGTGTGGGAGTGGGACTTTATTTCAGGGGATCCATTTACTCCACCACTGGAAGTCCCCAATGCTCGTTACTGTCCCACGCCTGAAGAAATGGGAGAATTTATGCATGGACAAATAGTGATAAGTGACAATATTAAGCGGGCAGTTTATGATTTTATGTCATCAGATAGAACGACATATTCACGAGTTTTTGACGCAAAATCAAAGAGTGTGGTTATGAGTTATCTCCGATTCCTGCGTTGTTTGGACTTCAAGAAAGTGAGCGTTACCTACGGCCCCAGCTATCAAGTAGTACTTAAAAAGTTACCCAGAGACACCCCGTTTACAGGCATACCAGACGGAATAAACCATTTACCTAGGTACAAGCACACGAACAGTTATAATGGTAAGTTATCAACTTAAACTACGACACATTAAAACTTTTCATTATTACTTAATTTTTAAAGGGTTATCTATGCAATTAAATATTTCATTCGTTATTTGTAGAAATGGCAAGGGATATATGCCCTAATGCATTACTAGGCTGAAATGGCCCGTTTCCCATGCTGGCATCCTCAGTGCGAATTGTGCACCAAAGTTGAAAGAAGTCATACTGTGAACCTGGGACCATTCGGAGAACTTCATCTGACAAAGCGAGCAACATGTTCAACCAAGAACATACGTTGGTGTCTGCCAGGAATGTGAGGAGGTGAGGACCATGATGAAGTTGCGGTTTACGTAGGGGAGTTCCCAGCAACTCAGACAACGTTGCAACGGTCAGAAAATGCCCCACCAACCCTCGATCACCGTTAAAACATTTGAGAGGCGTTGCACAACAACGTTTGGAAGTTGCACGCGTGATTGCCGAACCGGAGGACCCTGGTTCAGTCACATTAGTGAAAATGGGATCCATATCGGTCGAGAAAAAATGTCGGTAATCGACATTCAACAACATTCTTTGCTACGTAAACTTGGGGAAATGAATATTGTCAAAGATCGGATGTTTATTAATGGTGATATTGATTACCATCCCAGGGGACGCGGGTGCTTAAATACATATTATGATATGTAATAGTGTATAGTAAATTTTCGCTTATAAATGTTAGAATAGATGTAGCATATTATTGTTTTAATTGTTTGTTGACTTATAGATTTATGAAATTTTTTAAGTGTATGAACTAACTTCCTATTAGTTACGCATTGTATGTATAGATAAGTGACCCTTTACTACTTTTAAGTTTAAACACGACTCTGGTCTAGATAGGTATGATATGAATTGTTTCATTTTAAGATAATCTAGCTGTTTGCTGGAGGTTAGTCCAAGATTGATATATTAATTGTGAATGAATTACGGAAGAAGCGCAGATGAATAAATTAGCGATTGGCATCATGAATTAAATAACCAGCACTATTCCAATAATCTTCATTGTAATAACCTTACCTCGAAACAAGGGCGAAGTACTGAGGGAAATCAGTTGTGAGAATTCGCGTAATCCTGTTTGTCTTCAGATCTTCAAGTTGCTTCAGGTCTGTAAATATATGAGGGGAAAACAACAATGATGCAATTATAGGATTTCATGTGTTGATTTATGTCATTGAACAAAAAAAACAAAGTATTTCTATGAATTTATAGACGAGAATAAAAAATTGCACAAACCAAATTAATCAAACTTGTTCATACAAAATATGTACAAAAAATTATATTAACTCTGTAAATTAACAAATCAACAAAAAAAATTGGCAAAAAACAACTACTAAAACAGCTCCATTCATCCTACTACTCATACTTCCAATCCAGCACCGCTTTTTGCTGTAAGGCATTGCAAATCAGGCAATGGGGTAGAGTTCATAGCGACTACCAATATAATACCTTAATTGCAACACCAGCAGCACTTATTATCATCCGCCAACCAAAAAAATAAATATTTCTACGCTATCATCTTTTTCACTCCCGCAAGCAAACGCTCGCTCACGTACTCTCCTCCTTCCCGTCTACTTAGTATTGTACATATATTCGTTTCAACTAGGCAGTTAATTTCAATTTACATAAATAGTGTAGCGTTAAATAGATTACTACATAAAATTATTACTTTAAATAGGAGTTTTTACTGCCTACAGATTTTTTGTTACTGTTACGTTTTACCTTTTTATCGACATCGATAAAGAGATTACTTGAGATGAAGCAAGTAAATGTTAAGAGTCACTGAAGTCAAGTGTGTTGGTAGTAATATAGTTTGTTATTAGAAAGATGTGGTTCAGGGTTCAGTTGATGTGTATAAATGTAGATGTAGATCCGATAGTAATTTTAATCATCGCTTTTGAAATAAATTAGCCTTCATCGCACGGCGTCAGTTTTTTTATCACCATTTTCCCTTTTGCTTTCATCATCAAATCAGTTTTTAGATAATGTGTAAATGATTGGCTTTTAGGCTTGGCCCGCATTTGCGTAAAAGTGTGGTTTGGTTATGTTATGCGTGAATTATCTGGAATATAAATATTTGCTTCCTGCATAAAATATATCTATAGATATATATATTTGCAATGATTATGAAATATTGCGTGTATAGCACTCCCGCCCATCTGCTTTCACCCATAACGTAACAATGCTACGGTAGAGGCATCATACAGGCCAGGCATTCTACCCAACAACAAGGCATACATATATCAAACGTACTTTCTCTTTTGTACATAATGATACAGAATCATACATACTGGAAAGGTAAATATAAATATTTTTTGCAACGAATGCATCTAATAAAAAATGCGCAAAATTGAATCAACTGAAAAACGTAAAAAATGCGATGAAAAAAGAAGAATGAATTGAGATGATGATGTCCATCTAAATATGTTGCTTACTTTCTCCAGTGAAGTTTCCTGATTACGGTCATGCAAACACCGTCATGATGGGTTGGATTGATTTGTTAGTTGGAAAAAAGGAACAGAGAAAATTTCGATTTCGTTAAAATTAGATTTGATTACTCATTTCATTATACTTACTTAAGTACTTCTAGATTACAAATCTTATTTAATTTCTTGGAATATGTATGTATATTATTTTCCCGTCAGAGTATTTCATTTGCCAGCAGTGGTTTAAACGAGAAAATTATTAGTGGCAAATAATAAAAGTAAACAATACAGGTACGATACGAAAGATCTAAATTACATGCAGTGGGTAAATCGGGTTTAATCATTTTCAAAAAAACAAACAAAAAATTATATGAAAACGAAATCTAAATAAATCAATCTTGTTAATTTTGTTATTCTGAGAAAAAAGGGATGTTTTTAGTCGTTCAAGTATAAAAAGTTTGAAACGAAATCAAATTGAAAAAAAAATAAAAATAAATAAAATGGGTAAAAATCAAATAAACACCTGTCACGACACATCCCGATTGTGGAAGTTGATGAACGGTTGTTGATGCTGTAGTTTACGCTGTATCTCGTGCTTGGAGTTGTTGGGATAGTTAGGGACTTTAGGGAGGAAGAACCAGCGCTAGTAGGAGTGGGTGTTCTTATTCTTCGCATTTATCATTTTCGTGTTTTATCAAAACATATATTTCCGTTGTGGATAAAATAGGAAAAATCATTTTTGGGGAAAATGCGTAATGTGTTTATGCGTTTTTTTCCAGTTGGGTAATAAAAAATAAAAATAAAAAACAAAATCATCATCATTAAATTAATTAAATTAAGTACTTTTCAGAGCGTTTTTTCCAGTTGGGTAATAAAAAATAAAAATAAAAAACAAAATCATCATCATTAAATTAATTAAATTAAGTACTTTTCAGCAAACCCAAAAAACTTAGATTATATGCAACTCATTCCAAAAAAAATTATGAATGAAACTTGCTAGAAAAATATAGGAAGCCATATTGTCATTTTTCTTTACAACTGATGCAAATTAAAGGAAAAGTTTTTGTTTGAACATTCCCAAGTCCAACCTTTTCGTGTCTTAAAAGAGTCCAAAGTAAATAAACTATAAATTAAACAACTAAATCTAATATTTTTCCCAATTAGTCTGGAACAAACTGGACTTGGCAATTTTCCTGTAATTCTAGCAGACATACTTGAACAAAAAAACCGAAGCAAAATATAAGTGGCAGTAATAAGTAATTAAAGTAACAGTACAATAAAATCTTTAACAATGTCCAAGGTCTTTGGGATCGATACAGACAGTACTTTTGGGGGGATAACACAAACATTGTTAGAGAACGAAACTCATGAAACGAACGAAACATGTAACAATAAATAAAATATCGATCGAGCAAATATTTGTTTGGCTCTCATCTAGAAAACATTTTCGTAAAGGTAAATACACAACATAAATAAACGTTCTTAATAGGCGTTTTCCTCTGAAAACAAACTGAACTAACATTTAAACAGCGAAAGTGTCAAGCTTTTCTCAACAAAAAAAATATTATAATTACTTGGATTCTGCTAGCAAAATCTGGTGTAAGACTCGTTTTTTAAAAACGTTATATTTATAAACGGTAAATATTATGCTGAAACTATGAAGAGTAAAAAGAAGTACAAGTACATATGAAAAGAAAGTCATCATTGCCCTTACCCTATTTGGATTGGTGATCTTGAAATGTCAACGTTGTCGGCAGCCAACTGGCTATACTTCTCTGACACGACATTATCCTCGTGGTGGATATCTGGAGATAATGTAATGAAAGGAAAAAAGAACAATAGCTGTCATATCAAAGAGGAAATATGGATTGGACAGGCTTTACTTTTGTGATGATTTGTGAACATACATCCTGAATCACGATGATGCTGCTCATCTCTAGTGACATCAATGGGAAGGCTGTCATCTCCCAAAGACTTCATTTCATCGAGAGTGAAGATTCTCAAGTGCTCATTGCCAGCATCTTCACCGCCTTCATCTTCAGAGTCCGATGCTAATGTCTCATTCATCGTTTCTGGAGCTAAAACCTTGTACCGCTCTTCAATTGTCGTCGTGGTTGTCGTCGTTGTGGTAATTGTGGTGGTGACAATCTTGAGTGTCTCCACGACAGACACGTACCCAAGCTTTTCAGCGATGTTAAGAGGATTTTGCCCGGCCTAAGATAAAAGGAGAATATATGATTTTTAATAAAATGTGAGCAATCTTTTATGAGTAATCCTCTTGAAATCGGAAGGTAAACATAATAAATTGCGAGTGTAAGTGGTAAGTTTTGTAGTAGAAATATTTACATTGTTCACAACATTAGGATCGGCTTTCTTCTCCAGAAGCAGCGTAATGATCAAAGTTTGGCCTTGTTGGGCAGCATGATGGAGAGCAGTATTGCCAGCATCGGTGGTGAGGTGAACATCAGCTCCATTCTGGAGCAAGTACCTCACCATTCCAGCTTGACCATAATGAGAAGCAACGTGGAGTGGAGAGTAGCCAGTTTGTGTTTGGCTATCGATTGTAGCGCTCCCATTGCTCACCAAGATGTTTGCTGAGGGTACGTGATCATGTTGGGCAGCTAGATGGAGAGGTCGCATCAAATTCTGTCAAGGGCAAAAATCATGTAAAAAATTGAGACCTGTAAAAATTACCTTTTTTATAATATTTTTTAAAACAAATTGTACATACTTTCGCTCCTGCATTAGCATCCGCTCCATTGTGGATGAGAAGGGCGACCATGTCTGTGTGACCTTGATCCGCTGCAAGATGAATTGGAGTGAAACCCTGGCGAGACTGAGCGTTCACATCTGCTCCATATTCCAACAGGGCTGTCGCAATGTCAATTTGATTATGCTTGGCTAAAATGTAGATAAAAAATAAAACAGATCGTCATCCATCAATGCTTTTGCGAATCAGAGTGAAAAATGGCAAAGATATTTTTTATCTTCTTCTTTCATCAATATGTCGACAAGGCTAGTCTACGTGATTGACGTACCAGCAATGTGAAGGGGGGTGTAGTTGTTCTTTGCCAAACATTTCGGTTCAGCTCCATTCTTCAAAAGGAGAAGAGCAACTTCAGGATTGTTATGGTGGCAGGCAGTGTGTAACGGAGTAAGTTGGTTCTTTGGGAGGAAAAAATGAAAAAAAAAACAACATTCACCATGAATCAGCGAGTCAGTTGATTGAGATAAATCGAATTGTATAAGTCCATTAGCATTTTCCTGTGATGACCTACCTTCCCTTCAGCATTCACTGGAGCACCTCGGCTTATCAGAAGATTTGCAACCTGCAGAATAAATTACGGCAATGCAGATAATAGTTTGCTATTCTCATATTTCGTGATTTTCGCAGTCATACATATCGTAACTTTTTGCATAAAAATATGTAATGGAAATGGAAAATGGAAGCGGAAACATGTATCTAGGACGGCAACCGCATTTATTTTTGGCTGCTTGTTCTTTTCCTCTCGTTGATCAATAAGATAGTAGTAATAGGTAGGTAGTATATAAATTTCTCATGTCGCACCTTGGTGTTGCCCGTGTTGTACTTTGCAGCCAAATGTAACGGTGTAAAATTCCTGGAAGTTTTTGCTGCCACGTCCGCCCCTTTGTCTAACAAAATGGAAGCCACCTGGTGAGGAGAAAACAAGAGAAAGCAAAAATATGTATAGGGTGTCATGTAGAGCCTCATAGAACATGTAGGATGATTTATTCACGAGCAAAGCCTTTTGCTCTCTTGAGAGTTTGTCGAAAAGTGCGAATCGACAGTTCTAGAGCAAGAGCAGCAAGCAACCGCTTTCAAACATGGGAAGTGAGGTGATGTGATGGGATAGTGATTGCAATGAGGATTAAACTAGTGATGGTAGAGGTGATGACGATCATAGTGGCTGTTGGTTTGGTTATTATTATAGTGGCTTGACTGGTTTGACTTGGCTTCACTGTAGTTTTCCTTGGGAAACCAACATAGCTCAGCTCCAATAATAATATGAACAAATCGGAAATGCGAATGGGGCT
Organism: Seira musarum; assembly: GCA_027743895.1. Taxonomy (NCBI): domain Eukaryota; kingdom Metazoa; phylum Arthropoda; class Collembola; order Entomobryomorpha; family Entomobryidae; genus Seira; species Seira musarum. Next base: position 9,912 of record JAHZMX010004506.1, read on the forward strand.
TGAAACTGAACTTTCTAGCGTAGTAAAATAATAAATGACTGCACACACTGCTCCTTTACAACTTTTTCCTTCCTTTTTCTCACGTCCTCTAATAACCATCATCATTAAAAAGGCAAAGACCATTTTCTCCAGAGAAGTTTGAGGGAAAGGAAGGAAAAAACGAAATGTGATAATTGCAAATAAACGCCTTGATTACTTCTTGTGGGGGGACGGCATTCAGTTGGCAAAGAAGAAAGTAAGGTTCATCATCATCACTCTCCCAAATACAAATGCGGGTCACGATAATGTTCATTCTTAAAAAGATGGATCGTTATAAGTTTAGCCTTCACTTTAAGCTTAGTCAGACGAGACAATGTAATTGTGATGATGATGATGATGGCTTTTTCATATTGAGATTGATATTACATGGGCTTTCGTCGTTTCTCTCTGCATAAAAAAAATGCTTAAAAGCTTACAAGTACATATACATTTATTCTCATTATAGTAATAGTTGATCAGTTCAAGCAGTGTGTTTCGTCACAAAAAAAGTAATAGTAAGTAAGCCTGGAAAATTTTCGGGCAAAAAGCTTGCTTCAGTGTGCATGTCGCAATTAAAGAGAAGCAGCGAAGGTCGTTGTAGCTCTAAAAGAGTCTCAACAAATAGTGGTAAAGGTTGGGCAATTACGTTTTCCTGGAAATAAATATACAGAGAATTCCCTTTCTATTACTTTTACAACTACAAACAATAAGGAAAGAGAAGTCTAAGAATCAAAATAATAAGGCAATATTCCTTTTTATGCTTCATATTACTCCCCCCTATTCCAACTTCAATTATTCACATCCACTACTCACATCTAACATGCTTTTATTATTAATGAAAGGGTAAAAGAAAAGTTTCGTGCTCCAGCACAAATTGAAATATGAAATAGAAATGGAGAAAAGAAACTTTCTTATTCCATCTAAATCTAAGCTTATGTAATGTAAGCTAAAGAGAAAAGAAGCAATGAAGTGAATACTACTAAAAATAAGTGGAAGTAGGTAGAATATAAAGTACAGTAATAATAATAATAATTTTGTATGCATTGAATTGAAAAAGTACAAAATAGATAAAGGATAAAGAAAGCGAAATAAGACAGCAACAGATATTGAATTTATTTAAGCGATTGTCACAATTTAAGTCATTCATCTTTATGATCTAAATCAACGAAGCAAGTGCAGAGAGAAACGATGACAAGAGCTCAATCAAACATAATACTTTACAATGAGGACCTTATATGATACAAGCAATCATCATCAAATCAACAACTTACCAGTGTTTTTTTTAAACTATTATATAAACTATAAGAGCTTGAATTAATTACAAGATTTTTTAAAGCTCATAATTGCAATTAATCATTTCTCATCTCACTAATTTTGAAGGCACTGATTGGAAGACATCCTCATTCTCATGTATATTTAAATAGAATACTATAGTGTGGGACGGAATCATCATAGAACATTTGAAAACGTGCGACAGTGACAGTAGAGTGACACAGCATTTGCATAAATTGTTTTTTCTTTGTTCCCATTTTATGTTTCTGTGTTCTTAACTAAGCACATCTTTAACTTCCTCTTGTTTGGCGATTCGCTCGAGAACATAGTTAATAATTAGCATATCGGTAATTTTGCGCTTGAGAAATCTAACTACCTCCTCTTGTCCTGCTTTGCTAGCAACATGAAGAGCGGTATATGCTTCCTTGGTTGCAGCGTCCACGGTTGCCCCATGCTGGAGAAGGAGCATGACCAGATCTGAGTTACCCAGTCGGCTGGCAATGTGAAGTGGTGTTTGTCCTTCCTAAAGATGAGCAACAAAGAATGAGAAGAAACAAATTTTTTTTATTCTTATTTTTCAGATGCCCTCAAAAACACATTTCCCTTTCATGAATTAATCATGGCTAATTAGGATGAGAGAGGAAAAGGAATGAAATCTGGTGAGTGAGTATTGAATCATTAATTTCTCCTCCTCGTCCAAGTGATTAGTCATTAGTGGAGGGTAAGAGAGTGTGAGCTGATTTATGTCGCCGTAATACGTACCTTCGCTGCTGCGTCTACAGATGCCCCGTTCCTCAATAAGATACGAACAATATCAGTTTGATTTGCTCGGGCAGCCAAATGAAGTGGAGTTTCACCACGAACTGTCGTTGCATCTGGTTTTGCTCCGTTTTGTAGCAGATAAATCGCTATGTTCATGGATCCCATGAAAGAGGCAACGTGAAGTGGTGTCAATCCAGACTCTGTTGTTGCCTCAATGTGAGCCCCGTTCTTCAGAAGCAGCTCTACAACTTTAATCCTATTCTTTTTGCAGGCAATGTGAAGTGGAGTGAAGCCATTAAGAGCCCTTGCATTCGGATCTGCTTTCCTGTCTAGCAAAAGCTTTGCTATGCGAACATGGCCACCTAAACAACATTTGGTGTGTGGGAGCGAGCAAATGGGGAAAACAAAATTAAATGCAATGAATGAAGGCGAGAAAGAGTTTTTAAAAAGAGAGATCCAAACCAAAAGTAAATTAATATTGACTTCTTAAAACGCTTTTATCAACGTCCATTATCTCTGATCTTAGGAAGCGAGGATCTCACACAAAAACCCCAATAAATTGATGTTGAAAGGAGAAATGGCTTACAATGAGCGGCGACATGAAGAGATGTAAGATAGTCTACGGTAACATCATCCACTGGTGCTTTATGGTAAAGCAGGATTCTTGCTGCATCAACATGGTCACCCTAAACCACCGAAACCATGATTTAATCAAAGCTTTAGCATTTGATTCCTGTCAACCTCTTTCATATATGCATACATTTGTAAAGTGCTTTTATGATAAAAGGCATTTTCTTTACCTGAGCACACATCGCTAATGGGACGATACCATTCTATTGACAAAAATTTTGAAAAAAAGGAAGAGTTTAAATATGATAATGATGTCATTTTATGGAAATGAAGTCATTTGATGTCATCTACAAAATAAATAAATAACAAGTTTCAGCAAACCTTAGTTTTGGCACTGATCGGTGCACCCTTCTCGAGAAGAAGGTCGACTAAATGCTCGTGACCAGATCTGAAAATACGATGAAATGAAGGTTAATTGGCATTTGTGTCGTGTCATGTCATCATTCTATTTGTATAGACCTTTTTTCCATAATACTTAATGAGCTTAATATGCCACAAAATGATTCAGTTTTTGTCAATTACTCATTGAAAAGCTCTGGACAGAAGAAAGAGGTGAATCATTGTAAACATACCTTGCAGCACAGTGTAACGGTGTCAGCCCATCCCTCGTCTTGGCTTCAATATTCGCTCCCCTTTCAAGTAGAAGGGAAGCCAACTGGCCTTTGCCCCACTTTGCGGCAACTGGAACAAATTCAACCATTCATTTCATGAGCAAAAACATTCATTCATTCTGAACGATTAGGTCACTACACAACAAAAACATTCTTCCAGATACAAGATACAAGTTTTTCTTCTCTAAAGTGTTACCGACACCGACAATTAGCCAGCATCATCACTTGTTTATTCAATACCACTGTACATATTTTCTCGCAAAATGTGACTGTTTTATGCATATTCTTTTCATTAAATATAAATTTTCAGCTTGTTTTGCAAATTTTTCTACACGGGGGACCAAAATGTATGCATCCAGCGAAAAGTATTAAAAATAAGTATGACCTAATCCCCAAAATTTAATTTTCCAAGTTTGTCTTAATGGAATATAGTACTACTGTTGACGACAGACCTACTCATGAGACGGTAATAATCATAGAAAATAATGACTCACTCACCGTGTAATGGTGTAATATTATGTTTGGCCGTAAAGTTCACATCAGCCCCTCTGTCCAGCAACAGTGTTGCAACAGCCAAATTTCCGTAATGGGCAGCTAAAAAATTTATACAAGACCGTCATCATTATGATCATCATTAAAGTCCAAGTATTTCTACGAGATGTTACATGATAACATCATAACATGGAGGACAACTCGTTTATGAATAAAAAATTAAATCAATATTTCAACCCCTCGGTTGGATATCTTCTTTAAGATTTCAGCACAGGATGGGACAATACGACAACATTTTTTTCTTCTTGGCAAAAAGACATGAAGACATGATCATAAGAAAATGATGCTGGTTGAAAGAACAACTCCAACAAATACATTGCAAAAAAAACTTTTCATGGAGAGCCTAGTAGTAAAAAATTGGCCACGAAAATATAATATCCGCCTTTTTACATTATTTTTCTGCTTTTGCCAAGAAAACCGAGTTATCCTGTCCACAAGCAGAGTAGAGTTCTTTGGGTTTTTTTTGCAAGGCTTGATCTTTTCCGTTACTTACCAATATGCAATGGAGTAAACATTGACTTGGAAGTAACATCTGGATTCCCAGAGCTTTGGAGTAACAGAGCTGCTGCTTTACAGTCATCCTTTTTAGCTGCAATGTGGAGGGCTGGAAGGCGGACTTTTCCTCGAACATCGTTTTCCAGTAGGATGGCTACCACTTTATCATGCCCTTGTTGCATTCTATAATAAACATGTTTGGAAGAAAAGGGAAAAACATTATGAGTATATTAATATTATATACGTATGTATGTACACATGTGAATTTCATATGAATCGGTTGGAAGCATAGAAAAAAGTAGGTCTCAGGGGAATATTCTAGTCTTAGGCAGGGTTTTATCTAGTTTTTTTCTTATACTTTTTCAGATGAAATTGGATAACTTTAGGCAAAAAAAAAACTTTTTTTCTCATGAACATAGATCGTTGAAAGATGGGCCGATCGCTTTTGGG
>JAHZMX010004507.1:0-11823 GCA_027743895.1 Seira musarum
AGGAAGAAATATTCAGGAAGAATTGTATTTAACGGGTTATATTAAATATTCTGGGTGAATAGTGAGTAACGTATTTTTTTAAATTCTGGGAGGATAATTACCGTGTTCTTTTAAATGTTCCGAAGAAAATAATAATTCACGGATTCTATTAATATTCTGGGAGAAACGTAATTAATGCTTTCTTCTAAATATTGAAGGAGAATAGCAATTAATGGATTCTTTAAAATATTCTTGGAATATGAGAATTAACAGAATATTTTAAATATGCTTGGAGAGTAGGAATAAACCGACTCTTTTATATATTCTGGGTTTGTATAAATTCACTGATTCATTTAAATATTCTGGGAGAAAAGTAATTAACGCATTCTACTAAACGTTCTAGGAGAATTGTAATTAATGGATTTAATTGAGTACTATGTGAGAATAGTTATTAATTATTAACGGATTTTTTCGAATTTTCTGAGACAAGTGTAATAAACATTTTCTTTTAAATATTCTGGCAGGATAATTATTTGCAAATGCTTCCAATCTACTTGGGAAATGTATTTACTTATCTATGATTTTTTAAAAACATTAAATGCTGGGATATTGCTACATGCTTCCTAAAATAATATATTAGTGTAACAAAAATAAATTACTGAGTGTTTTTTACTGAAAACATTATCGGGATGTTAGCATTAAAACCTTAAAATGCATTGCAAGAAAAGGGATCCGTAGTTAATTTTGGAAGTATTTTTTTATCGTATCACTAACTTCGTGTTAAATATTTTTTCTTTAAATAGCCAAGCGTTAGCTGGACTTATTTCTAGTAAGTAGCTGAAGTAAAACGGACTTTTTTTATTGATTCCGCATTCCATATTATTAGTCTTTAGGTACTAAAGAGTACTAAATATGTTGGGTGAGCGTCAGAACTCCGCTCTTTCCCTCGCTCCAGACAGACAGACCGCTCTCCGCAGCTTTTTTAACATTACAGCACAACCACATACATACACAATATGCAACCTGCAAAGTTGTGGAAGAAGAGAACAGCAACACTACTACTCTTCTTTTCACATTCCACTCACTTACACTAAACAAAAGAAGTATAGCACAACGACATTCATTCTCTTTTCCTATTCCACCATTTCACTCTTGTATTGCAATGCATGGTAAATTCCACCGTTCCTCACATTTATATTACATGAATGGTAAACATTGCGAAGTAAGGACACATCACAGCCACATTCATTCTCATTTCCCATTATACCGTTCCACTCATTTGTATTACATGAATGGTAAACATTGCAAAGCAAGGAAACATCACAGCCACATTCATTCTTCTTCCCCATTCCACCGTTCCTCTCATTTGTATTGCAATGCATGATAAACGCAGCAAACAAAAGAAGAATAGCACAACGACATTCATTCTCCTTTCCTATTCCACCATTTCACTCAATCGTATTGCAATGCATGGAAAGAAATGGAAGAAAAACAACGGAAATGGATTTAATTGTGACAACCAAATCAGCATTAGAGGATAGATAGCGGAACGACAGAGAGCGGAAGAAAAATGCCTATAAAGCATTAAAAAACGATCCTACAGCATTGAAGAAAGACGCAGAAATAAAAAGAAAAGCCTGAGAAATATTGAATAACGATCCTGTGGCACTGGAGGAGAAGAAAAAGAAAGACGCTGAAAAAAGGAGAAAAGCCTCCGAATCATTAAAAAAAGATCCTGTGACATTGTACGAAAAAAGGAAGAAAGATGCGGAACGGAGAAAAAAAACTTCCAAAATATTGAAACAAGATCTTGCGGCTTTGGACGAGAAAAGGAAGAAAGATGCGGAGCGGTGGAGACAAACCACCGAGTTATTAAAGAAAGATCCTGTTGCACAGGAGGAAAAAAGAAGAAAGATGCGGAGCGGTAGAGAAAAACCACCGAGTTATTAGTTATTGGGTACTTAGGAGTACTAAGATTACCCTTGAAGTTCCCGACATCCTTTCTTCCATCCATCCCCAGCTTTAACATTACGCCTCGTTTGACAGAACCACAAAGCATTGCATAGTACGTGGTGCATACAACGCACGTACAGCACAAAATATGACAACAGAAAGATGACGAAACAAACACTACACAGTCTTTCTCGTTCTCATGTTACACTCTCTCGTACTGCATGCATGGTAAACGCAGCAAACAACAGAAGCCTAACACAACCACATTCATTCTCATTTCCCGTTCCACCATTTCACTCACTCGTATTGCAATGCATGGTAAACGCAGGAAACAAAAGAAACATAGCACAACTACATTCATTCCCCTTTCCTATTCCACCATTTCACTCACTCGTATTGCAATGCGTGGTAAACGCAGCAAACAAAAGAAAGCTAACACAACCACATTCATTCTCCTTTCTTGCTTCACCATTTTATTCACTCGTATTGCAATGCTTGGTCAACGCAGTAAACAAAAGAAGCAAAGCACAACCACATTCATTCGAATTTTTTGTTCCACTCATTAATACAATGCAAACTCTCTCTCCCTTCTTGCAACACTGACTCATGCAGTGGACAGCTAGGCTCAGGAAAAATACTGCATTCATCTAATAGGTTAAACTTAGAATTTGTTTACATTCTGTTTAATTAATCAGACGGATATCGTTGATAAAAAAAGATTATTTTTAGTCAACGCGAGTTACTGTTGTTATGGGAATTACACTAATCAAGTCTGCTTATCCGTGCTGACAAATATATTGAAACCGGATTCAACCATAAGGTATGACAATTCAAACTTGTTTGAACAATTTTAATTAGATCCGTAAAAAACAAAAATGAAAATGAAAAAAGTACTAATGTATGATCGCATTCAAACATTGTCGAAACAGTTAGCTGTTCACCAAATAAAAAATGGAAGAGAGAACAAACGATATGGATTAAATGGTGACCACTAAGGTAGTACTGGAGGAAAGCAGACGGAAAAACAAAGAGCAGAAGAAAAAAGCTTTCGAATTACTGGCCAAGTACCCTGTGTCAATGGAGGAGAAAAAGAAAAAAGACGCGGAAAGAAAACGAAAAACGTCCGAATAATTGAAGAAGGATCCTGTGGCATTGGAGGAAAAGAAGAAGAAAGATGCGGAAAGAAAACGAAAAACGCCCGAATTATTGAAGAAAGATCCTGTGGCATTAGAAGAAAAGAAGATGAAAGACGCGGAGAGAAAACAAAAAACATCCGATTTGCTGAAGAACGATCCCGTGGCATTTGAGGAGAGGAAGAAAAATGAAGCAGAAAGAAAACAAAAAGCAGCCGAATTATTGAAGAATGATCTTGTGGCTTTGGAAGAGAAGAAGAAGAAAGACGCGGAGAGAAAACGAAAAGCATCCAAACTATTGAAGAAAGATGCTGTGGCTTTGAAAGATAAGAAGAAAAAGGAGGCGGAAAGATAAAAAAGACTTCCGAATCACTAGCAAAAGATCCTGTAGCACTTGAAGAAAGGAGAAGGAAGGACAGAGAACGGAAAAAAAGGAGGTCGGACTTAATTGCGAGTAACCCTACGGTCGTGCAAACAAAGAGAAAAATGACCAAAGAACAGCAGCAATCTGCTAAAAAAACAAAATCTGAAGAGATGAAAACACCAAATAAAATGCTTATCTGCTCTAATCGTCGTTCTCCTGCATTTCCCCCCGAAGAAATGCCAAAAACTCCGCCGAATACCAACATGCTAACTTTGTCATGCAAAGGAGTAGTGTTTCAACCGAACAACAGCATTGAGACAAATCGTAAGTATATACGCAAGTAGTTAAAAGATAAAATATTATTCCGACGTGTTGGAAAAAATAAACTTTAATCTGTTCTAGGATCGGACTGCACTGTTGTTGCAGCAGGTGGTCGGTAGAAATTACCACAGCTTTTACATAAGTTTCATCAGAAGATTCAAGAAGGGCAAACTTGGATCTGCTCTTGTTGTCGAGGTCTGTTCTACAAAAAATACGTTGTTCAATGCAATCAGGAAACCTTGCTTAAATTAGGACTTGATGAAGCACTGATATCTTCTTTTTATATATTACACAACCTAACCATGTAATATGCATGACATGTTGGGGAGCCGCCAAGAAAAAAAAGCTACCTAAGCTTGCGTTATCGAACAAAATTGATTTTCCTCCAGTTCCAGAAGCATTCCAGGTAAGTTCAAACATGTTTGAATATGTTTATCGTAAAATTTTTATGATTACTAATTAATTAGCTAACGATTTAACATTTGTTTTTTAGGGACTCACTAGGCTAGAGCAACGCTTAGTCTTGTCACGTCTACCACTTATGCAGATCAAGATGATTGGGCTTGATCAACAGTGGATTCTTCGTGGAAATGTCGTGAACGTAAAAGCCAATGCATGAAAGCCCTTCCCTGCCAAGACGCATCAGTAATCCAGCTAAAACTCATGAGAAGGATGACACACAGAAAACCTTATATTTACGATAAAATCAGACCAGCCAACGTTTTAGCCGCCCTACGCCACCTCATATGTACTCCTTTGTACCAGAAACATGGAATTATTTTTTTAAACGACTGCGAGCATTCGGGTGCAGGTAAGACTTTACTCTAAGGAATATGAAAAATATTAAGTTATAGTTACAATTATGTCCGGCCAGGATGTTATTCTGATACAAAATTTAATTCTCTACAAAAATAGACCATTGAATTTTTTTCCAAATTAAAAAATGTGCAAAATCCGTTGTTTTTTTAAATTCCACAATCACTACCTTAACGTGAATCATTCATGGATGTTCAAAACTGCCAAGTTATAGTTACAATTACTTCTGGCCAAGATATTATTCTGATACAAAATTTAGTTCTCTACAAAAATAGACCATTAACGTTCGTTTCCAAATTAAAAAATGTGGAAAATCCGTTGTTTTTTTAATTCCACAATCACAACCTTAACATGAATCATTCATGGATGTTCGAAAATGTCAAGTTATAGTTACAATTACGTCCATGCAAGATGAAATTCTGATACAAAATTTAATTCTCTACAAAAATAGGCCATTCAATTTCTTTTCCAAATTAAATAAATGTGGAAAATCCTTTATTACGTAGCTGACGTCATCAGCGGAGTATTGATTTTGATTGGGTTTTCTGTGTGTCTGTCTGTGTCGATGATGACTTTCGAAAAAGGTCAGCGACTGATCTTAAAATTGGAACAAAGGTTGCTGGGGTACTAGGAAAGACACCTATTATTTTTCAGCAAAATCGGTTAAGAAATAACGGCAGGGTCAAAGGTTTAAATTTTTTTACATTACGCACATGGTTTTTAAAGAGCTCATTCGAAAGAGCTTGAAAAACTGAGTAAGGCTGTTACTTTAAAATTTGGAAATTTTTTAACCGTCAACGGCAGAAAGCCGTTAAAAAATTTTTTCATTGCAACATATGGGTTGTGACAGCTCTTTCAAAAGCCCTTGAAATACCTTATTTTTTTAAATTCCTTAATCGTCAACGGCCGCGGACGGTTAAATTATTTTTTTATGGAACATGTAGCGTTACATCTCATTCGACAGGTTTCTTCGAGCTCTTGTCATACAAACATGTTGTAATGCTTTTTATGCGCAAAATTCGTGTGTTCAAGTGCATGGAAAGCTGCTTTCTTTAACAGCCTATGGAACTCCTTTGATATTAAAACGGTATTCTGAGAACAACTCTCTCGCCGTTAACTCTGTTCAGCTACGTCGTTATCGCTGCTTAGTAGCTCTATTTTTATTAAATCCATTTACATTGACATCAACATTTAGATGATAAAAGTTTGAATATATTAATTTACAGTTATGATTGGTTTTATTTCTATTCAAACATGTTTGACAATTTATTATTTTATTTCTTTTAGCTTAGAACAAGTTGACTTCCAAACTGAGAATGAAGAAGAAGCACTTCCGGAAACAGTACCACAAGACGAGAATGACACCATTCTAGAGATAGATGAAGAGAATTATATTGGCGCAGTGGATGATGAGCAGACATTCTTATTTAATGACGATCTAGCTACTGTAGGAATTAAGATAGCTCCTGCTGAAGGCAACGTCCCAGTTTCTCTTTCCCGCGATCCTGATGCTGAGTTGTTATCATTTCCTACAATTTACTGTGGTCAACCAAGGAACACAAGACTGTCCTATACGGATATTGTGAAATCATTACTGCGTCGGTATGATAGACGGTGCGTTTCACCGAAAAAGATACCGTATTCATTCAAGAAGTCTTTCAATGAGAAGGTCCGGAGCGCGTATTCAATTTTTATTCGTCAAAAGCCCGGGTCATTCCAGGGAGAAAAGATGACCGCGGGATTGCCCCAAAATTCTGCATCTATAAGAAACCTTCTTTTCCGGGACGATGGATACGCAGCATACAAGAACGTGAGAAGCACACCGGCGTATTGGAAGAATCAATCAAGAAAAACAAATTCCATGATTTGCCAACTTGGGCCATGCACATTTTTCGTTACGTTATCCGCTGCCAAGTCTTGATGGGGCGAGCTCCTTGTAATGCTGGGATGGAGGAAGTTTTGTCGCTCCCTAATAAAGAGCGAGCACGACCTGTTACGTCTGATCCTGTAACTTGCATGCGGCACATTGACCACAAATACCGTGAATTGATGAAACAACTCTTCAAACCTGCTGTTGGCGTTTTTGAGCCATATGGTATGGAGGATTGGCACAGTCGAATTGAGTACCAAATGCGTGGTTCACCTCATTCGCCCGTACTCTACTGGCTTAAAGGAGCGCCGACGTACGATTCCCAAGATGCTTCATTAATTAGAACATGTGTTACGTTAATCGACCTGTACCTAACATGCTGCCAAGATGTTGATGAAGACATAAAAGAACTAATTGGATATTAACTACATTGCCATTCCCACACATGTAAGAAGCAGGACAGATCAGCCCTACAATGCCGCTTAAATTATCCTAAACCTCCAATGGTTGAAACTGTTTTTTTGAGTCCGTTATCTCCCGAAACCACAACAGAAGAAAAAAACAGGCTAACCAAAATTTATACACGAATCGAGAACAAGCTCAACATGTTGAGCAGAGGATACGAAGGCGATATGAGCACAGAGTATTTCATCAGTATGCTAGACTTATCCAAGGATGACTATATTGCTGCAGTTAAGACGACCATTAAACGTACTACCGCCTTTCTGAAGAAATTGCCAAACGTAGCTTTCACGAATGCATATAACAAGGACATCTTGCTTGCCCGGCGTGCACTCATGGACATACAATTTGTGCTCGGTGGCTATGCTTGCGCCAGATATGTCGGAAGCTACATTTCCAAACATGGAGGAGGAGTATCAAAGGTTCTTCGTGCAGCATTCGCTGACAAACAAGCTGGAAGTAAAGAATATGCCAACAAACTCATACGATTTGCACCATTTTAGTCCAAGGCAGTGAGATCTCAGCGCAAAAAGCCGCCGCATACTGTTTAGGGATGGGAATGACAAACTGCAGCAAGTCAGATGTTTTTGTCAATACTATTTCTGCTCAAAATCAAAGACGAATCGGACAAGCTGCCCTAAGAAAGCGATGACATTTTTGAGAAAGGGCTGCTAGAGAGTTACGCCGTAAGGCAGGAAGAACTTGAGCACATATGCTTGGCGAAGTTTGCCACGGCTTGCGAAATTGCTTCTAAACGGCCCTCTTTCTCCACTGTTCATGAAGACAAGTTTACAAACATGTACGTAACGATGTCTTGCATTTTTTATGTTTGGTTAAATGACATGATAATCTATTAATTTGATTTCAGAGAATGATAGCGGGACCGAAAACCACGATCCTACTGACTTGTCCGTCAGGAAGTATCGCAAGCGACAGAAGTACAAAAACCGGCGATTTTGTTATTTTCATAAGAGAACACACTCATTAGACCACTGGAGGGAACAGGCGCTACTTTTTGTTCCTTGGAAAAACGAGTATGCTGAAATTGAGAGTCAGGACTGCCAGGAACTTTGCAAGCCACATGAAGGACTCATAATCACCAGCTCTCAACCATTTACCATTACCGCCGCAACATTACTTCATTAGACGACATAAATGCCAACATCAATTATGATGAATATAGGGATGCTGGAGAGGAAGCTGACATTGAAACAGAAAAGCAGTTGGGACATGACATGGAGGAGGAAGAAGATGCGGCGTATACTACCGAGACAATAACAGGGAAGAAGCCTAAGCCAATTGAGAATTTTTTACCACCAAAAACAATAGAGAGTAAAGATTATTATAAACTATTATAGACAGCGTCGAATCGTGCTAGAAGTACTTCACAGGTTAAAAACTGCAAAGGAACCGTTTTATATATTTCTCTCCGGTGGAGCTGGTAAAAAGGATTTTTATCATTAATAAATACCTAATGAATATATATTTCAAACATGTTTGAACTCAGCTATAAAACTGCTTGTTTTTAGGTGTCGGAAAATTCTATGTCATAACAGCAGTTGTGCAAAGTTCTGTTAGAGTTTCAAACCGAAATATCAGCACTAATGCCGAGACTCCGCCAGTTATTGTTTGCGCCCCTACTGCTAAAGCAGCCTTCAAAGTCTTTAGTTGGACCATTCACAACGTTTTTCGTCTACCGCCAACGCAATATGCAGGAGTGCTCGCCCCATTGGTAGAGTCTGTCGCTCATAGCGTTCGTGTTCGTTACCGAGACGTGGATCTGTTCGTGATAGACGAAATATTTATGGTTGGTTCCAGTCAGCTTTTTCAGATTCATTCTTCCCGCATATTTGGAGGAAAGTCAATTTTAGCAGTTGCTCACCTACAACTTCCCCCAATATGAATGCAACACATATTCCGTCCTCCTAACCTTAGTGGAAGAGAAGACATCCGTTCACAACTCTTGGATTGTAATCCATTTAATCCATTGTGGGAGCCGTTCTGCTACTACAAATTAACGGAAATAATGCGCTAACGTGATGATCATGCCTTTTGAAAAGCCTTAGATCACATGGCGGAAGGCTGTATGGATTTCGACGATGCCAAATTGATTAAGTCTAGAGAAATACCTGAAGAAGAGGCACCAGATAATGCCATTTGGCTTTTCAGAACCAACAAAGAATGTGAGACATATAATGCCAAATTTCACGAAACACTTGGAACAGAGTCAACAGAGAGCAGAGCTGTGGACAGTGGGTCAAACATCACTTGAACAAACATGTTTGTTTGCATGAGTTTAAAAAATGTACGTCTGCATATTTTGTATACCGTTTATACAATTTCAGGCTCTGCAAACGAGTCTGTCAAACAGTTGTTTTTGGAAAAAGCTCGTGTTTTCCCGGCAAGAATCAGACGGACTTAATTACAGTGTCAAGCTGCAAGTTGGAGCGGTTTACTTTGTAACAACAAATAATGATGTTTTAGCCGACGGACTTTTTAATGGAGCGACAGGTGTATTGAAATCCATAAAATATCGTCAGCTTCATGACTCCGGAAGAATTCCAATCTCCGCATGGATTGAATTTGGACACCCGTCTATTGGACAAACCGTCAGAGGATCTGCTTCATGCCAAGCCGCTCAAATCGGTTTGATGACGGAGAAATTTGTCTCACCGGTACACTTTGTAACAACAAATAATGATGTTTTAGCCGACGGACTTTTTAATGGAGCGACAGGTGTATTGAAATCCATAAAATATCAGAGGATCTGCTTCATGCCAAGCCGCTCAAATCGGTTTGATGACGGAGAAATTTGTCTCACCGGTACGACAGCTCAGAAGTATGAAGAAGAGTGTTTTCGCTTTACCTGGGAGGGAGAAAATCGCCAGCATCCCCTGAAAACGTCAAATTCGCGCTCAAACACAATTTTTGATAAGCACGTTCGCCTTCACCAAGTCTGCAGCTGCTGTTAGGCTTTTATGAAGATAATCCAGTCACAGAAGCAATGAGGTTTTCTTCGGTGGATGCCAAACCTGAAGTTGCCTGGTACACGACCTTTCGGTATGTGATGCATACTGCTGCCTATATACTCTTTTGAGGCTATGTTCTCCATAAAACTCATCTGTGTACCGATGGTTGGGCGACATACCGAGAAAGTGATCAGCCTATTCCGGATGGATTCGCTTCATATAACGTTGTCGTTCATTGCAAAAATTTCCTGTTCCCTCCAAAGCAAGATCCTCTACTATGGAAAGATGCATCAATCTGGTACGTTGAGACGCAGGACAAAACATTTGTTGGTGCATATATACCACACGCAGAATGTGGAACGAACTTAGTGAGGTTTAAAATTCCATATTAAAAATGGAGGAAACCTGACAGCGGATGAGCTGGAGCAATTCCAAGGAGAGTTCATGTACTGCCGTAATCAACTTCGTCCCATTGAAGATAATACCTTTTGATTCATGTCATTTTTACATGACATAGCAAGTGTTTATTCTGGTCCGGGCAGAGATGCCATGGCCAACCCATGGCTTAATTAATTTTTTAAAGTTCTAAAACCAAAGGCCCTTTTGAGGGCCACCATAACCTCCGAAGAACAAATTCAAACCTGAACTCACTACATTCGGCCCAATCTGACGAATTCTACGTAGGTTTTTGTGCGTACTTAATCTTTGTTTTCCAGCATTAATAACTTGTAATTTAATCACAAGCTGGGATAATGTAATCACGACTACCTCCAAATGGTGGAAAGACAATATCAAGTTACCCCAAAATTATTCAAGTGAAACATAAAGCTTTGATAACTAATTCGAAAGCTGTTGTAAAACTGAGTATGACTGTTACTTTACAATTCGACAGTTTTTTTACCGTCAACGGCCGGAAGGCGTTGGAAATTTTTTGAAGTCAAACATATGGCTTGTGATAACTAGTTTGAAAGCTGTAGTAAAACTGAGTATGAGTGTTACTTAACAATTCGGAGGTTCTTCTACCGTCAACGGCCGCGGGTAGTTAAATCGTTTATTATGGAACATGGCATGTGACAACTCATTTGACGGGTCTACATATTTTTTTCATGCCAACATGTTCCAATGCCTTTCATGTGCAGAACTAGGGATGAAAGTAATTCAAGCAAAAATTCGTTTCGTTTTCCGGTTCGTTTCAGTGGCTTGAGTAAAACGAAAGAGTTTGAAACGTTCCAGCAATGAAACAAATCAGAAAAACATTTTGAAGCGTTTCAAAAACATTGAGTTCTTTGCGATTAAAAGTGAAGCGTTTAAGAATTTTTGGAAATTCTTCAATGAATATTTGCTTAAATTTTAAAAAAGGTCTGATTTTAGCAAATTTTTTTACTTTTGTTTGTGAAACGTTTTAATTTTCCTTTTGTTTCACCGCTGAAACAAAACCAAAACAAATTTTTAGAAACCTTTTTGAATTGGAACGAACGTTTCAGAAAAAAATGAAACGGTTTGGAACTTTTTCATCCCTAGCAGAACTCGTAGATTCAAGTGCTGTTTTCTGCCAATGGAACTTGGCAGAAAATTAAAATAGTATTCTTTCTGGGGACAACTCTGTCGTTGTTCAGCTACGTCGTTATCGTATTTCCAAAGATGTTTCGGATGGAGGTAGTGCTTGCACACAAGCTTGCACACTTCGAATGTGCAAGCTCCTTGCTCGCACACATGCATGCACACTTTTATGCTTGCACATGTGCAAAGTTCAATCCTACCTCGTAAACAAACAAAAATATTATTTATAATGTACTTGTGAATTACCATGTCATTTTAGTTATTCATTGCTGTAAGTTCAAGCATCTTCAATGCATTTAGGAACGTGCGATTTAGTGCTGGCACTATGCTTATGACTTATTTGCCAGCGTTAAGTCATAAGGCATAAAGCCTGACTTAAAATCCTAGGAAACTTGA
>JAHZMX010004508.1:0-13099 GCA_027743895.1 Seira musarum
CATTTGTTGGAGCTGGTGTTCTTTTGACTCGCTTTCGTTTTACAGGAGAAGATGTTGTGGGGTTCAAACTTTTCCAGGTTGATGGATTACCGACGTTCATTATTGTTTCGCATGAAATTACATGTGATGTGTAGTTTTGGGAGGGTATCATTTGATTGCAAAGATTGCAGGAAATTTCTGCTCCCAAAGTCTCCGGAACCTGTTCCATATTTTCATTCTTTATGTGCTCCGCTTCCTGTGGCTTGCTGATTTCAAGTTTATTGAGCGTCACTTGTGGCGGTGATGAAGTCGAAATACATCCCATTTTATCTGTACCGAATTAATTCAATTTATTATGCTGAGTTACTAAAAATGTCTAGAAGAAATTTATTTCAATTTTGTTGATTTTAAATATTTAGAACTTTAATTTGATTTGGTGATCATAATTAATTACCCATGGCCTCTCTTCTCAAATTACGTTGGTGACCCTGAAGACGTGACTGAGTTTTGTTGTCCTCTTCCGCCGTCGTCATCTGCTTAGTCATCATGTGAACACATAAGTTAATACGCAGTCTGGCTTCCTCCAAAAGTTTGTAGAGATCGGTGAACTCCTTTGCCAGTTTTGAGCAATCCTGGCATAATTCTGTGCTTAAATCCAAGTCAAGAAGTTTTTCATTAACCTCCGTTGACTTTGCCTTTCTTTCAAATATTTCCATGTACTGGAAAACATTCCGCAGAAAAAATTGTGGAGGATGATCACTCTTTTCACATGATTTAGTTGAAGTTTCTTTAAATTCCTTTAAGCAGAAGAAGCAGATTTTTAAAGTCAATTCCTCCATTAACTCTGGTTTTCTTTTTGATTGTAATTCCATTTTGATATTTTTAAATGTGATAATAATTGGACAAAAATTCCAAATAATATTTTTTATTTAGATCACAGCTCACTACACTTTATTCCTTTCGAAAGAGTTTGCTTTTGTTTACTTCAGCTTTCATCTGCTAGACATTCAAACGTACAATACAAATGGACATAGTTGCAATAGCAATTCATTGACACTGTGTATTTGTTTATGTGGGAAGGGGAGCAGAACAGATGGTATGTGCATAATATTTTTGGTTGCATTTCTCTCGCATTCAAAGCAATATTGAATTGCAGGCAGTGTTATGCAAGAGACTTTGTTCGTGTTTCAGGTGGAAGCCAAGCCAGAGCGCAACAGAGCAAACAATATGAAATGTACAGAACTTTTTTATTTTATTTTCATGCAAAGCAGTAAAATTCAACTCTGTAAATGCGTAGCTTTTCTTGAATAATAAAACGAATAAGAATAAGAACGAAAATGGAAATGTGTATTTTAAAATGATTTAGTAAAATATGTGCCATTGTGTAGAAGTGATTTGTTGTGAATTGAATTAAACACTGTCCGGAATTGAGTGCATTTTTGCTCTAATGCTCTAATTACTGATAGATTGAACTGAATTGCATGAAATTTTGCCAAAGTTCATGCGTCAATGTTATCAGTTTTTACTGTACATATTAGACATTGCATCATTAAATTCAAAATAGTCAAGTGATGGCATCTATATTTTACGTCGATCCGTCATATTTGGTCCCAGCGAGGAAGTGTTTTAAAAGTTACTTAACTGATTTTTCAGTTCTTTTACAAATAGAAATTAAAATAACTGCAAATAATTTAAAGTTCTACTCGCCGAACACAGAAGTGGAATTATGTTTTTGTGATGAGCAGCTTGTAAATTTTTTCAAGCTCAGCTACGTAATATAGAATAACTCAAACGCAGCTTACGCCAATCAATTTCAAAATGTTTGGAAAATCCAAGTCAACCTAGGATACATCTTGAAACAGAAGAAGAGGTAAAGGGGTGTATGACTCCCTTTGTGCTACGGTTGTCATTGGTAGCCCATCAACCTCTCTTGCATAAATGGTCTGGTAATGGAGGAGTTTGGAATTTTTTAAAGATGGCATAAACATGTTGATAGATATGAAACTGCTTTTGCATGAAAAACTTGACTTTTGAGCAATTTGGACGTGGGACAATAGTCGTGCTTTTTTTCCTGCATATTTTTCTTGTGCTTTCTCCTCCATTGTCTTTTACTGGGAATTTGAAAAGTGTATTACGTACCTTTTGGAAAAATTAATTTTTACAAAAAATATTATGCACGGAAATATAGCAAACAAATACGACCATAATGATTTAGTTTGACTGGTGCAGACAATTTTTATAATTTCGGAGCAAGTAAATTCTTTTAAAATATTATGTTTTAGGGACAATTAAAATTTTTGCCGATGTTTGCACTCAAGGAATTACATTATTTGCCAAATTCAGACTAAAACAAGAGTAGACCTAAAATTTAATTCGGACTTACATGAACCAAATGAATAATTCAATTTTTACGACAACCTCTAGCTACATTAGGGCGGACATTTCGTGCTCCGAGTGAACAATGCCGTCTCAGTATATACATTAACCTAAGGAAAATGTTTTGTCCTACTAACTTTGTATCCTTCGCTTGGAATCATGAAAATAAAAGCGCTTGCCACAGTCTTTTCCACATAACTGCGGCAGGCGGAACTTGCATTCCCCAAAACCATGACCACACGAATATAATTTCCATGTAAATTTCATCAGTCTAAAACGGTTTCCAGGAAAGCGTATTACCAGGAAAAATAGCTACAATATCAAATGATATTAAAGTCTAAACACAATATTAATGTTACTTTGAAGAAAAAACTCTGGATTCTAGCGCTTCAGATAATTTTATCATTTATCGACCCATCAAAAATGAATACCATGAACGAAACTATTACATTACATTTTATTTTTTGTCTTTTCCTAGACATACCGGAGAGTAAAATGGATTGTTCAGTTCAAAGTAACACTAGTTGCGTGTTTTGTCCAATCTTAGGGAAATATTATTTTGGGAGCTATTGGTCCGAGTCCCGTGATGTGGGACATACTATTTCATTACTGCTATGGTGTTTGACAATTTTGTTTGGAACCTGTGGAATTATATCAAATTTATTGGTAATCCTTGTCATTAAGAAGCAAAATAGCCGAAGACCATTTGACTTCTTGCTGACGACTCTTGCATATATTGATATAGTAGCAAGTATTACCACCATGATTGCCAACTCTTCTGCTATCGCATTCTTCGGTAAGGTTTTGAAGTATATCTTGATTGTTATTGTGAGTTATTTTAAATTGCGCCTGAAGGATCATTGATGAACTAAGTTCATCCGCTTGTCTTGGTTAATAAATGTATTCTAACATTTATTGGCTCCTTCTTTCTTTCAGAGAACTGGGGTCGAGGCTTGGTTGTACACTACTTGAGCTATTTTGGAGTGTGCAGCATGCTCTTTGGTAATTTTAAATTACTATTTTTATTTTTATTCTTTATTCCAAAAGTATGGTAGCATATTTAATCTCACAATGCCAGGCACATTTGAAAACGGGCATTCCGCATATTCTGATATAGAACGCTTCGCGTTGTATTTAACTTCTCATTCTCAAACCTTCTACATTTCTTTTTTTCTTCCTGTATTTCAGACCCGCGCTTTATTTTAGACTTGCGTTCTGATCGTAGGCTAAAACGCAATAGATAAGCTATTTCCAAGTCTAAGTTATTTATTTATACTCAAGAATTGGTTTCCCAGTTTCCATTTGTAAGTCACATCTTAGGAGCAGTATCCAAAAGTTGGAAATTGTTGATAATCAAAATGTAGTGTTTGGACAATTGGTTAAGTTAGAATCATTCTAAAAAAAATAGATTCACTTGCATTGTGGGTGATCCAAAAAAAACCACAGAAAGTAGCATTATAGACATTTTACAGCTCCAACATACCGACTGAATACTTATTACTGATTCTAAGATACATTTGGCAATCATATTCTTTGGACAAATCCAGTGCCGCAAGCGCGTGAAACCAAAAAATACAATTCGAGTATTCCAGCACGCTCAGCAGGGATTTTCCTGACCATACTTATCACCGCGGAACGCTGTTTGGTCATTTATTTTCCTCACCATACGTCCGCCAGGCTAACATTAAAAACAGGAAAAATATCTGTGGCTTTCATTCTGCTGTGGTCCGCTTTTCTAGCCTTTCCAAGATTCGTTTCTTTTTCCATAATTCCGAACAAGTTTGGTACAGACATTCCAACCCTGAGAAACGACCAATACTTGCTTGTATCTGGAAATCAGGTTTACTTTTGGCGGGTAACTTTGGCTGCTTTTTATGACAAAATCGATTTTTGGATCCCATTACCAGTTTTACTTATTTTAAATATTTTACTATAATACGAAAATTGTACTGATTCAAAAGAAGAGGAGTAACTTGAACGTCTCAAAATCTCAAGATGTTAGGGCTGTTAAGATGATGCTGCCTGTAATTGCCACCTTATTTCTTTGTAATATTGCACCATATATTAGTTATTATAATAGAGTTGTACAGGGTGTTTGGTACAGAGAAATGTATCTTTGGGTCAACATGTGTGTTGCTATCAATGCCTTCAGCAATTTTTTCTTCTACCTAAGAGCCCAAAGTTATCGCATAACCTTTTTGGAGTTGATTTCAAGTTGGAAATTGCGCTGAATTCGTAATATATTCTGTTGTTATGACATACTCTTTTGTAACTCATTTAGCATGTACGATTGTGACTAAATGGAACTATCCTACAATGTTTTAGATTAACTGGATGCCATAAATAAAAAAATTAATACATTTGGAACAAATTAACCTGTATATCATTAAACTAAGGTCGAGTTCATACTTTATGGGATTACTTTGGTCAAATTGCAAGGAGCTGTTTTATTTGATAGCCAATGGAACCTTGCAGACATTAAAACAGTACTCAGAGCAACCCTTTTCTTTCAGCTACGTCGTTATCTTTGTTTATCAGCACTAGTTGTTGTATGTAGGAGTTGGGAACAGAACGATTAGTCAGTGCATAATATTTTGATTTTAACCCTCGCATGCAAAGCAATGAGAGATCGCAAGAAATGCTGAAGACTTTGCTGATTTATTATGTAAGCCCCAGACTCCCGACTCCCGACTGAAGCAGGTCATGAAATTTTATGGTTAACAAACTCATAAAACACAAACGTATTTGCTGCAAAAACAGTTTACTGCTTCTGAAATTTAATTTTATGAAATGATATTTAAATCACATGAAAGCGTGTATTCTCTTGCCTGAAAATGTTTTATGCCAGCATTTAGCTACTTTCATTTCGCAATGTTTGATGTATGAAACCAGAAGGAAAAAGTCATAGACATGAGCATGCCACAAACACTAAAAAACTCAGCAAGAAAAAGTTTTACAACTTACATAAACATTTATTTAAAATTTATGGAACATTTTAAGCTTATACGTTGTCCAATCAATATGATTTTAATACATTACTTCACTAGTACTGCCAAACAATTTTTAAAATGCTCCTTCATTTATACATTATGTCAGCAAATGTAAGAGCCTATAATACTGACTAGAAAATCCAAACTGAATAGATTTCTGTTTCTCAGATAGACCATACGCTCACGTGGTACTCAAACCAGAATATTGAGATAAGTACCTCAACTTTAACATTTGCAAGAAAGTATTCCTACCATAATAATTAATAACGAAGACTACCTACAAATTATTAAACTCGAGAAGTTCGTGTTGAATTCATTTTCGACATTTTAATTGAAAGAGTTTTTTAATACAGATTTGAGAAAAACATTTAAGAGCAGGCGTAAAGTATCGAACGTTAATTTGTTTTGTAATTTATAGAATACTCAAGCTTAACTCCACAGTGCAATGTTGAAAACCTAGTCGGTGATAGAACTGCTACTTGGCTTTTGTACGAATTATTTTTTGTTGCTGTTTACAAGCTTTGATTGACTCTCGTCGGCTAAGACTATTTTTTTAAATATGTGCCGAACCAACCATGTACTTACATTACACTCAAGTTAACACTTCATTTAAGAAAAGTCTCTGACATTATATCTTCAAAAACTTGACTTACTGTTAGCATAGTGAGTATAATAATAATAAGTAAATACACAATAATGTACAACTAACACACAATTTATTCACTTAATATTTTATAAGTACGTTTAATACCTTTCTCCTGGCAGCAATTCTTTTTGGCTTGATATTTCATTCACAAGGAGGTTCTCGATAACAAGCCGGGATGGAATTACGGATTCTTTGATCTGCGAATGAAAAAAGCAATAGTCAATCGAAATTTATTTGCTTGGAATAGTAAACTTTGGGTTCAACATCTACTTACCTCATGCAAATTTCAAGATGTTCGTTAAGATGTTCCACTTTTGGAAAATGAGCCCCGCAACTTTGACAATAAAATGGATGCGTACGCCTCAACTGATAATTTAGTAAACCTCCTTTGGCTGCCATGGGTTGCGGCGGTGCAGGTTCGAGCACTGCGGAAACAAATTCTATCCCTGCCTAAATGAACAAATAAATAGAGATATAAAAATTGCTATTCCTCTAACAAAATTCCAATAAAACTAGTTCAATTAACTTATTTGTATCACTTGTCCATACTTTATGATCGTTAACATTTAGTCTTACCGTTTGATTGTCAGAAACACCCATATTCGTGCATGCAACTTGAGGAACGGGTACGTTTGGAATGTTTGTATGGTCAGCGTCACAATTTGGAAGATTTTGTATGGCCCTTGATAAAGCTGATTCATCTGAGCTAGGAGCCTCCACCAAATCATTGTTGCAATTGTTGCTGTCATTTTCTTCATTTGCGGTATTATTGCTTTCACCTTGACCATGACTTAATTTCCTTTGATTCTCTGCATTAGGACTCTCAAGACAAGCATAGATTTTAAGTTTCATTGCCTTCATTTCTTCCTCTTCTGAAGCCAATTTATTATTCAACTCCTCCAACTGAGCCTCATAGTGTTTCTCCTTTTCTTGATATTCTTTAATACGAGATTCATACGATTCCACTTCCTTAGCATGGAGCTCTTTCTCTAATTCTGAATCCATCTTCATAGATTCAATTTGTTTTTCAAGCCACAGCTTCAGATTATTTTCCTTGTTAAGTTTTGATTTCAACGAGAAAGTTTCAGCGTTTAGTTTGTTGAGGTTTTCTTCTTTTGCAGTTAATGTATCTTTCAAGTACTGAAGTTCTAAAATTTGTTTTTCAATTTGAGTTGCCTTGCGTGTGCCAGCCAATTTCTCTTTATGAAGATTTTGCGCACATTGCTTCAAGTCTGTCATGATCTGTTGCGACAATTTCTGCTCATTTTCAATTTTTGAAGTTAGTTCCTCAATTACCTCGTTTTTCTCGTTGCAAGAGCTGAGTAGTAGCGCATTTGACTTTTCTTCGACTTCGAGTTTTTCCTTAAGAATGGCTCGTTCTCTTTCAGAAATCTGAAGCAGACAACTTTTGTCTGCCACCTGAACTCTTAAGGCCTTTAGTTCAACAGCCTGATTGGCAACTTTAGTAGAACTGTCCATCGCCTGTTTCTTGAGGCTGTCACGAGATTCTTCACATTTTTTCAATGTTTCCTTGAGCTCATTTGTGCAAATCTGGTTATCCAAGATGCTTGCATTGAGTCTTTTGATGAGCTCCTGCTGTTCCACTAAAGAAATTCGCAACCCTCCATTTTGCTTTTGCTGCGCTGTAACTTGCTCCTTTAAGGAATCGCAATTATCCTGAGAGTCTCGCAATTCCTCTTTGACGTTCTTCATTTCCGCTTCTAAGTCGTCGTAGCTTGACTTGCATGCTTCTATTTGCCCTCGAAGTTTACTAATTTCACCTTCCTGCTTCTTGATAATTTTCTCTTTTTTGCTGACATCAACACGGCTGATTAAGTCTCCGGTTTGGAGGATGCCAGTAAAGCAGGATATTAACACTTGCTCTTTCTCTTCATTTTCGATTCCGTCACCGGATACTCTGCTGAAAATTTGGTTTACGGTATTCTTCACACTTTCACCAATTGAATTAAATGGATCCGTCGGTGACTCGTCTCTGAAAGTATGCGCTGATTGATTAGAACTGGAGCCGCCATCCTGTTCAGGGGAAACTTGTCGTTTCCTTTTTCTGTTAACATTTTTGCTTGTGGGTAATTGGTCTTGCGCTTCTTGCCCAGTTTTATTTCCCAGTGGCGGAGAAGATAACTCAAGACGGTTTTCGTCACTGCAATCTGGTGAACACTCAGAGTTTAATGGAGATCGGGATGTACCTCGATCACGCTTGTTTGAATTAGGTGGTTCTTCCTCGCCGTCTGAAGGTACTGAAAGAAAATTGGAAATCACTGTAGTCAATCATTAGGTGCGTTTTGACTTTCAAAGTTCAGGAATATACTTACAAACAAAACCCAGATACTTTACAAATACCCTGTCATTTAATCTGCTTCAATCATTTAATTCCCCGAGAAAATCCATTTTCAAGAAAATAAATCCGAAGAAAAGTGTTTCTTTTATGCGGCCACAGAAAAATTGAAACGGCTTGGATAATAATTGTTCGTGATATTTTGAATTGTTGAACTTTCGTAATTTGGTAATAACGAAAGAACGAGTTGAAATCAGCTTAGGCTGTTTACTTTCGAACTCTAATGGTTGTTAGCGGAAATGAATTTTCCTCAGGGTAAAAACGACTTAGACCCATAATGTGGTAAAGCTATTTTCCCGTTTTTAACGATTTGTATACCTTAAATAAAACTCGTTTTTTCCCTTTTTGCCTTTTTTACCCATATCACCGTATTTTCGCCCACCTTAATTAATTTCCGTTTTTACTTGTTTGAAACGTGTGAAACGAATATTAACTCTGCCTGTCATTTTCGCCCACTAATTTAAACCAGTTTGAGCCAGGGAAAGACAAACCCTATTTTCCCATGGCCCATGTTTTTTTTGTTGGTGTAGTGGGATTATCATTTAAATGCACCATAAAATGTTACATAATACAGAAAAATTCAAAGAAACAATATCAAAAATTTATAAGAAAATTACTGCATGTTTGAAGACCCTTTGCATGTTGTTTATTTATATGATGGGGTTTGCAAGTAACCGGACGAAAATATTGCAAAAGAAAAAGCATGGGCTTCACCATGCTTTTGTGGGAAAAAGTGCATGTGCTCGAGTGTGTGTATTTGGAAATGATTACATAACCTTTCTTTTATGAGACACATCTTGATTCAAAAAGAAGAAAACAAGTCAATTTATGTGATAGAAAATGGATATTTTTATTTTACCCTGCACCACATCAGGCTCCGCTTTAAAGTTTGATATAAGATTTGGTGTGGCGTTGGAGTGCCCCACTACAACTACTTCTGAGGAATCCTGATCCACTTCAACTTTGACTTCGGTAATCACTTCAGCCAAATCGGACATTGTTCTGCTTACTCGAGAATTGAAAACACTTTTTACACTTCAGTTCACGGGTGTACGTAGGGTGATGTTTTTTTCATTTTTCGATTAATTTCTCTTTAAGGATGTTTTGTTAGATCTTCAAAGAAACATTGACTTATTCCAATCAATTTTTACTCAAAGAATTATAATGAATTTTTCCCAGTTCTTCCTTATATTTAGCTCAAACAAGAAAAGAAATTATTTCAAATGAACATTTAGTTGAGTCTTTACTCTGATAAGATGGAAATACACAGTTTGCAAATGAAAAAGATGCTGAAGTCAAAGCACGAAATTTGCTACTGCCTCAATACTTGCTTCCGTAACGCTATGGCTCTTTCTCCTCTTCTCTAACCTTTTAAAGGCTATGTTATGGTAAGATCTCTTTTACAGCGACACGCAGCACTTTCGTCTTTGACTATATGGAACTTAAGCTGTTAAAACAGCGATAGTACGAGGCTGACAACGGCGTAAAGATGATAGAGTTGTTATCAAAATTCTGTTTTATTCTCTGTCACGTGTCACGCTCCGTTCGCTGTCGATGAAAATAGATCTTTGTACTTGAAGTCGCGAATTTTACACATACACGCCACTACTACATGTGAGATTGGAAGTTGTTGGAGTTGAGTAGATCAATAAAAGAGAAGAGGAAAATAAACGAGCAGGAAGAAACCCGTGAAATGAGCTAGCACAATCTATGTTCCAAGTAGAAAGTGTTTATTTGCGCTTTTACTCTTGTGATATGCCATCGCTCGCTTCGATATTTTAGGCAGAGATATGTAATGTAACTTGAGGATCCTAACTTTTCGCGAACACGATTTCCAACAAAATTCATTTTTGAAATACACAACCCTGTGCACCGTAAAAAACATTTAACCGCCCGCTGCTGTTAAAGAAAAACAAATAGAAACAGGAATACAAAAATCAGTTAAACCAATTAGCAACAGCAATTGAAATCGCCAACCGTTACAAAATTCAAAATTTTGAGAAAATATACCACCTTGCTTTGATTTTGCATGAGCTATCCCAAAATTTTTGGTAGATTTGGAAGAAAACAGCCTCTAACTGTGCCGTTAAGAGTTAACCTTACTTATCATTGTGAAAAAAAATTGGCGTCGTTGTAGGTTTTCGGTACTCAGTGGTTTTTTGTTGCGAATTCGACGCCAATTGAGAATTTTTTCGAGTATTATCGATCAGACAGACAGATTGACGGGACACATGAATCTCAACGCTCGGTTTGCTATGCTCAGCTACTTAGTAAACGAATACGCATGTTCGCTTACGCAGTTTTTGGTAATGATGAAGACTACGATGAGTTGTAATGAGCTGATAGGAGCAGTGCAGAAATGAAAAAAAGCGGAAGCAGCATAAGTCATGGTTCCAGTAGACAAGGTAGCTAGAGCAAAGAAAGGAGAGAAATGAGAAAGAATGATGCAGCGTGCAACCATTCATCCATGAAAAATAAAAATGCTTCAAACAGTTCGTAAAAGAAGTAACTCCTGGAGCATATTTCGCGTTGAAATCTACGTTCCTATGGAGTGGAGTTCACAATCACATTAGCTAAATTAATTTTATTCATGTGTTGGAAAATGTTTAAAACAAGGAGATATTCCCAAAAACAAGGTGAAATAAATTATGCATAGTTTATATTAGATTGCAAATTTTTGGATTTTTTAAGTAAGAAAAAGACTATAGATGTATATTTCTACCCAATATGTCATATATCAGATGCACCGCCCAATTCATAAACCTTTGAAATATTGGTTTAATTATGAAACAATATTGGTTAATGGACATTGGACAATGAAGTAATCGGGGAGTTGGAATTGTTTAAACAACGTTATACGGAAAGGTATAATTTCACTCGTTGTCAGACATGCTTCGCTGCAATGTCAATATTCAATGCCGTATTTACAGAGCCAGTAACTATGCTCATCATAAAACATCAACAATCGAAGAAGCATACAAGATAATACAAACAAAGATTGCAACGAGCATTTTTTAATCCTCGAGTTTAATTGCTTTAGGCTTGTTGCCTTTGTTGTTTATTGTGTTTTATTGGTATTTTAAGAGTTCAATAAACCTATTTGCAAATCAAAATTATTGGTTCATTCATTCAAATTGCTTCGTGTTAAAAATTTGATCTACGCATCGAATTTCAACAAAGAAAAAATTTATTACGCCAGTGAAAGTACTTAAAAACTTTTTATGTTCCCCCATTTTTCGGAAATTCTGGTTCCTTACACATGTTTCCACAGCCAGGTTGGGAGCAGCATTTTTGACTTCCCTGACATTCGGAATCACAGGAACATGAATCTTTGCACCGCTTGCATAACAGAGCGAATGATGGTTTTGGACATTCTCCAGATTTATAGGGGGCTAAATCATATCAGATTATTAAATTGTAAATAACACAAATTCTTCCTCAAATTATAAAAATAATATTCAATGTTTGCCTTGTACCTGTCGTTGGACAGTTACAACGGTTGCCGTTCGAATCCACACAAGAAGAAGTGGACTCCACAAGGACTACCATAGATATAAAAATAATAAGTACAAATGCAATGGTTTCGTTTCGTGCCATTTTCTTCACGTTCGGGTATTTATGAAACATAAAAACTTCAACTAGCAACACAATCACAATCCGCTTACACGAAAGGTTTAAACAAGACTAAAACCAAACAGATGAGTGTATAAATTAATACATATGCTAGCTGCAGGAATAAATGTTAAATGTGAATGAATCTAACAGCTATAAAGCTGTCATAAAAATTTTGTTTGGGTTGGAGTAAGGGTAAGATCGTATCATCACATGCTCAATTGTTCATTACGCGTTATGCGTTACTATAGCAGATTATGAGCCGAAGAAAGAATGTATTGGTTTATTACGCAGCTGAAATTATCAGCAGAGTATTGATTTCGATTGGGTTGTCTGTCTGTCTGTGTGTCTGTGCGTCTGCGTGTCTGTGCAGACGATAACTTTCGACAGAAGTTTTGACCTCAAATTTGAAACAAAGGTTCCTGGCGTACTGGGAAAGACACCGATTTCATTTCAGCAAAATCGGTTAAGAAATAACGGCAGGGTCAAAGGTTGAAACTTTTTTACATTACACATATGATTTTTAAGAGCTCATTCGAAAGAGCTTGAAAAAATGAGTAAGGCCGTTACTTTAAAATTTCGAAATTTTTTAACCGTCAACGGCAGGCAGCGTTGAAAAATTTATTAATTGCAACATACAATATTGGTTTATTGAATGCCTTTGAAATGCTGAGTATAACTGTAATTGTATTTTATGAAATTCGTTAACCGTCAACGGCCGCGGACTTTTTTATGGAACATGGCATGTGACATCTCATTCGACAGGTGCCTTCAAGCTCTTTCCATTTAAGTATGTTGTAATGCCCTTCATGAGCCGAATTTGTGCGTTCAACCGCAAGGAGCCGTATATTTTGACTGCCTATGGTACTTGGAAGACATTACCAAGAATAATGAGGCGGTTTTTTTCGATCGTAAAATTAACATTTTTGGTAAAAAAATTTTCAAATAAATTAATTTGTTAGTACTGGCGGATTCTCCAGGTCTTTCGCTACAACAATAATATCACATCTTTTATCCAAAATGGCGATTTCAGTCAGGTCGTACGAAGATTTGAACCCGTCTCCGTGGAAAACTTTCCAAAGGCGTCGAAAATTTTATGAGGATGAAGTAAAAATTGGTCTCTTAAATAAATTCGAAGCG
>JAHZMX010004509.1:0-10708 GCA_027743895.1 Seira musarum
ACTCATTAAATTGACATGGAGAACCGGGTGGTGGAGCAATGCAACTCATCTCATCAGTTGAATCTCCACAATCATCGTCCGAATCGCAACGCCATTGCCTGTGCGTCAAAAAGGAACGCAAGAATAATGTTGTATTTTGTAAAACTTTTTCCTTCTTTCCCTACTTTTCATCCAACTCTTTCAAGCTTTACCAAATGCAGCAAATAATAAAAATCCATCCAAAGAGCAGAACGATGGTGAATAGACTACTGCTCAGCGGAGTAAAACAGGCGTTGAACGAACTTAAGCACGTTTTGCACTTCGTGCGTGCGTAAAAGAGCACTACAAAGAGCTTATAGATATCGCAATAAAAAGTGCATGGAAAACGAAACATTTTCTTACTTTGGCACACAGCGTAAATTGGCACATTGGAATTCATTTGGCTCACAACCTTCCTTTCCTCGACACCTAAAATCCATTAAAAATCACTCAGTCAGCAAGTTATTTCGTGATGGTACCTCAACAAAACGGAGACAAATTGAAGTCGATGGAGTGCTTGTGGCAGAATTATTTATAGCCTTTTAACAACCCACCGACACATGCTACTACAAATATCAAATTGACAAAAAAAAATCATTCAAATGTAATAAAACTTTTACCTTGTTTCATCACTCCCATCTGAACAATCCAGATCTCCATCGCAGACCTTTAAAAATTAACACAATAGATTAGACGATTTACCTAAAAAATAAAGCTTTTTAAAATTTTGAGTCTCGAGAAAAGGAAAAGTATTTTACCATGCTTTTGCTTATACATTCACCAGAAGCACATGTGGCTTGGTTAATACCACATGCTGAAGGTGGGCGTGTTGGTGGAAGGCTCATCTGAAAAAGTTACACAATTTCTA
Source organism: Seira musarum (assembly GCA_027743895.1). Taxonomy (NCBI): domain Eukaryota; kingdom Metazoa; phylum Arthropoda; class Collembola; order Entomobryomorpha; family Entomobryidae; genus Seira; species Seira musarum. The sequence goes on from JAHZMX010004509.1 coordinate 887, forward strand.
TGTAAACCTCCGAGCGGTTTTGGGGTGGAAAAGCGTAGATACTAATTATTGCAATTCTGTCATGCAAAAAGTTAACTTATAAAAATGATTTTTTTTTGTATAAAAATAAGAAATAAACGTTCGAAATATCAATCAGTGATTTATAATAAAAGGAATTTCTCGTGCATTTTCTTATAAAGATACCAAAAGGTCATGCAAACCAAAAGAAAATGACTCCTTGAGAAACATGAACAAATGCAATTTTTAGTACCAGTGTCTGTAGTGGCATAAGTGAGCGCATCAACTGGGGTGAAGTGCCCAGATTGCCACTCAAGGTTTGCAAAGTCATAACGCGACAAAGGACTCCAGAGTGAATTCCCAGCAGCTTGTAAATATTTTACCAGATTCTTATGATGAAAAGCATTAAGTATGACAGTTTTGTATTTACTTTCATATTTATACTAGCACAAGAGAAAGGAATGACATAGTTTCAGTTGCTTTTATTGCAATCTGTAGTAACATAAACTTATTGTCCCTTTGAGTAGAATCATTTTTTGGTCCAGTCCAAGTCTTTGCTGCTACTACACTACATTACTTAAAACTTCCTCTGGATTCATGTGTAGACAAACTGAGGGGAAAAAGTTTTACTCACAAGAATCGACTCTTAAGTAGACGGAAACTCGTGATCCAGGAGTAGACGAGGGATATCCCACAGCTTCACAAATGTATGTTCCAGTGTGTTCCACTGCAATATTAGGCATCTCTAGACGACCATTTACGTCCCTCGATCCATTCGGCAAAGGTAGTCCATTACCTCTTGACCATCTTACTGGAGCACGAAGTGGACCTTCATCGCGGCATTGAAACACTACTTCATTTCCTGAAATAAACATGGAAGAAATATGGACTTCAGATCTGCCCTCTGAACAATTGGACATGCATAAAATCGACCTTTAAAAAGTTTCAAAAGACTTCAAACAGCCATGCTTCTTACCAGCAACATCTGTGAGTAATTTCATTGGGATGCATTTTGTGTGTGATAGAAATAGAGGCAAGCGATAGAGAAAGAGATAGAGAAAGAAAAGAAAGTCATTCAGAGATTAGCACAACTTTGTTTCATCAAATTACCACATTCATGAGGTATTAGCATTATTCTCTCAACGCAGACAATACAACTTTATCATTATCACGAGATTTTCAAATCTTCATGACATCTTTTATCATTCATCACATATGCATTCAGAGTGGTTTCATTTTCAATCAAAACTTGACATGTTACAAAATATACTTGCTTATTATTTTCCCAAATGTTTAACTCACCTTGTTTGATGGTTTGGTCTGATGGGTAAGTCTTCAAGTTCAATCCATGTGCAGAAGCCGCTATGAAAGCAAAATTATTCAAAGTTTACTAATTAACGAACATGTATCTCACCACTAATTAGCCAAAACCAAAATACACGAAGAAAATCTTAAACGTTTAAAACTTACGTCGACAGTGGTCATCTTCATCACTGAAGTCATTGCAATCGTATACACCTACAAGAAACAATGTCCCAAATAACGCTATTATAAATCTTAATCTCATTAAAGGATTGTCATGAACCTAAATCCTTCATTATCTAACGAGTTATACGTTCATGAAAAAAATGGACGGATATTTCATTCATACCATTGCAAACTGCCGAATACTGAACACATTGGTCCCGACTCCTACAAGCAAACTCGCCTGGTCGACAAAGAGATGGTCTTGCTGTGGTCGCTATTTTCATATTCAAATGAAATGAACGCAGTGATTGGTATTTTCATGTAAGTAATTTCATGTGTAAAATGCAATAAAAATGGTAAAAGCTAATCAGTACAAAACAAAAAAGAACGTACTTCGAGTACAGTTGAATTCATCGCTGCCATCCTGTATCAAATTTACAATAAAAATGTTTTTCTCAGCGTGAGTTCACGGATTCTTTGAACTTTTCCTTTCTAAAGTGCTTTAATGAATGTCCAGCAAACTTGTGCATCAAGTACCGATAAAGAAATTATGCCAATAGGTGAGAAAGCAATGAAAAAGAATTGGATAGTATCGTATACCTGACAATCAAATGAATTATCACACCGGGCCCGCAAATCTGTACATTTAATATTCATAAAAATGAAGATGCAAAGTTCCTTTGAGAAAAAAAAAGAGATGAGAAGTGAACAGTTTGCGCCAATTTATTGACTTACCCACACATCCTCCTGCATGACAAGCAAACTGGTTTGGCCTACACGCTGGTTCTGTGAAAAAATTCACACAAAGAATGTCAGTACTTTAACATTTTTACTGTGAAACAAATTATTTGTTCCGATAAGATGACTTCATCAAATCGTCTTTTATGACAGACCTTACGACTCATAATGATAGTCGTATTCGTTGCGGCAAAATTTTATAAAGGAATTTTTAAGAGACATAAGAAAAAATGCCCCAAAATACATTTCTTAAAAATTTTATCTTCTTAAATCAGCTATCTTTGACTCTCCTCAACTTACCATTAATCCTTTCGATTTGGGAAATGCAAATTTTATAATAGCAAGTAAATGGTGTTTGTGACTTTTGTCAATCCGTAATAATGTATTGGATAATTATAACATAGACATTAGCTTACACAACTCAATTTAACTGAGACCTCATCATGAATCAAAATCTTAATAATTTAATTATCGTAAAAATGACTAAACTGTCGTCATTAAAAGATACTCCATAATTTGAATTTGATTAAGGAAGCTTCTTTTAATTCATGAAACTACTCAACTACTGCTTCATTCTGTCTAATTTATAAAATATAAAAATATTGCTTCGGTCTTTGAGCTCTTCTTAGATTTTGAGAGCACCTGCTAGACCCTAGAGCTATTGATTAGTCGCTATTACGAATAAATAAATTCATGAGCTGTTTAAAAGAAGATTCGGATAGAGGGAAAAGAACAGACGTAAAATGTGGGGCTGCAATAATTACAGGTTTCATGAACTCGCTAGGCCTGTTTACGAAAATGGAATGGTAATCTAAATGCATAAATTATCGTTTAATAAAACGTTGATTTGATGTAAGTTACAGGATGCTAATGACTGAGGATAACGATAACTTGAAATTTGATCATGAAGAATTTGTACAAGATTTTGAACCCACCTGGTGGTCGACAATTTTGCTCATCACTTCGATCCGGGCAATCAAAGTTTCCGTCACATACATATCCTTTGCAAAAATAAAGAAATGTGAAAACGTCGCAATTAAAGTTAAAATATTGGCAAACTGTCCGATTTTTCCGCCCGTAAGTACTAAATAATTACCAGTGGGAAGACAGGTTGAGCCATCTCGGCACTGGAATTGATCTCGTCTGCAGGACACTAGAAAAGTAACCACCATTTGAATTGTTTCTCCATCTCAACTTTCTCCTTAAATATTAAATATAAAGCATCGTAATTACCTCTGCAACCACGCTCATCTTCACCGCCAATACATTCTCTGTGACCGTTACATTTCAAATACTCAGGAATGCACCTAGAATTTCATAAAAGATTAGATAAGTTTTCCATGTTCTTAAAAAGATTCTTCATTGTCAACTAACTCATGAATTACCTTCCATCATCGCATCGAAACTCTCCGGATCGGCAAGCTGAAAGGGAATTTTAAAATTACAGAATTATTTTTAATCAAAATGATGGGATTAGCAATTCATCACGACATAGTGTTGTTTATAACGGTTTTTACAGCTTAGGAATCATGAAAGTCGCGTCTTTTTGAAAGGTCATTCATATGAAATTCGAGCCAAAAGGAGCAACTATGTATTTCTCATATTTTTTGACGGACTTCATGTTTAATTCATACCAACTCCCACGGAAAAAAAGACGCAACATAATCTGTATTGTCCCTCATAGCGTATTTCATAAAATATATCCTTTTTTAGGCTTTCAAGCAGAGCGGTGAAAAGCCTGAAATCTAGCTGATCAGCAGTTGCAATTTGCAATATTTCTGAAGGAGGACAATGTAAGCCATGCCTCAAGCTGGGAACTTATTTTACATGATGTAATGAAGAAAACTTGTCAATTTCATACACGATAAATTTTATATGAGAAATTCACCAAACCAATCATGAAAAACTAGCAGTAGTCAAACTCTCATAGAAATTCGATCCATGAAAGGAAAGAGAAATCTTGCTTCCTTTCATTACTTTGGGCTCCCCACCGAAAAAATGTGCACTTGTGGGCAAATAAAATTGCAAGAAATTATTGCTTGTGGTTTCTAATAAAATGCTGATGATTTTTGGATCAATGCAACACTCACATATCTGTTTCCCGTTTCGAAATAGCCGCAGTCATATCGCAAGATGACCAAAATTGTGAACCAATACAGTTGCCCATTTAAAATCGTTCTTGCAGAGAGGGAATTTCCAGGGCACGACTCAAATAAGCCATATACATAATTTAGACATGAGATCATGATGACGGTGATAATGATTAGGAAAGTCAAAAACAAAGGCGTCAGGACGTGCCTACTGTAATAACTAATAGAAATGTGCTGAAAGCAATACATAATATTTATGGGTGTTTACCTCAAAATAATTAACTTTTTGATAGTTTTAATACTTTGACTGGGGCTATAGACGCCAAGCAGCATACGAATTGGCTAATGAAATGTAATAACGCTACATGTAAAGTTTGTAGAAACTGTCTATTTTGTAAAAAAAAGGTTTAAGCACGAGACAACCAGACAACCAACATTCCTACTACTACTACAAGCTGTCTGCCCCACACACTGTTACTACAACATAATACGATTCAAGTACAAGGTAAAATATTGGCCTATGTGTACAAGTACCAAGTTATTATCGCATCTGCCTGTCAAGTGTCAACAAAGTGCATTATCCTAAGCCGCTGAGTTTCATACCGTCTTTTTTCTTTTTATAACTCTTTACTTCATTTTTTTTGGAAAGGTCATAGTATTACGTGAACTTCAACAAAAAATAACTTAAGCATTTCTTATGGATAAAAATAACTAAACTAGTATGACTTTGCTTATGTGTAGAGACAGTGCATAGTAAAATGAAGAAATATAAAGTAAAAAAGTTCAATTCACCCCAGGTTGCCAAAACCATATGAAGTACATCATTTTATTCGTTTGTCTCTTGTAATTTCATTGTTTAAGGTGCTAATACTGCTAATATGGCTAATATTAAATTGCCTAAAACAGAAATTCCTAAAGTTTGCAACAAAAGGTACTAGCTTATTTGTTGTAATGATAGATCGTGACAAAAGAAGTGTCATCCTAAAATGAGAATGAAATAAAAATGGAAATGTATCACAATTTTTTTCGTTGCCTTTTGTCTGTGCAGATTCTTTCCTTTGTTCTGTTCGTGCCTGAGTAGCTTGTTGAGCGATAGATTCGTTATGTCATGTGGTAACGATTGCACAACGAGAGAAACAGAATGTGTAAAAAATAACAGCTTCAACATTTCTCAAGACAAAATTCTCGATCCAATACTTATTCGAGCTATTTGTACTTATAAGTATGTTGCTGGTTTAGCTGCGTATTCGAGCGATAATCTTTTCTACGCAGTTTTTGAAACAACAAGTGATTTTTTTCTTCTTTCTTCTGCAATTCTGCGGAAAAAAATGTTGGGAATGCTACATTTCCGTCTTCTTTCCTACCTTTGTCAAAATAAGCTCTGATTCTGAAATGATTTTCTCAGGTAAAGCGCGAAAATGTGGAAACACTGGATATCCCAATTCATCAGCAAAGTATTTAAGGCATTCGACAAAATAACAGGCTTTTTTGTAGAAAAAGTGTCAAGGCTAGATTTCAGGAATTTCGTTCGGTCTTGTATGATAAAAGATTTCGTTCCTTTCCACAAGAATGAGCCATCATCTTGAAACACGCCCGTCAGTAGAGAATGAAATAAAAGCAAGATAAAAAAAATAGCTTACACACGAACTTAACGAACAAAAATAAATAAAAGATACATGCCTGGACAACTTGAAGGTAACTCATCTGACATATCATCACAGTCAGGAATTGTGTCGCAGACAGCAGAAATCGGTACACATGCACCACCACGATGACATCTGAACTGATCAGACCGACATTGAGCTGTATTTACAAAAACAAAAAAAAAATGAATAGTACTTTTATTTATAGAAGTAAAGCAAACAAACATCATCAATAATTACTACTCAGCTTAGCATCTGAAATAGTCAAGCAAAGATGATCAACCACAAAGACATCCATTCAATCCATACTTTAAAAGGTATTATGTAAGTAATCATTACAAGGGAACTTGATCAGTCTGTCAATCATTCTGTAAATACTATAGAACAGGTTGAGTATACACTAATCTACTATTTAAGATTTAGACGAAATACAAAAAACTACGCTTAGACGAAGTTAAAGGAGAAGATAAACGATAAACGAGAAAAGATTTCCATATGAATGCATTTCACACCCACTTAAAGCGAAACGAGCAGTTGAGCTGTCAGCAAGATGGACAGATCGAAAGACGACTTAATTTGCCGTCAAAGTAATGACAGGTATCAGAGATCCCACTTGGAAAGGAAATGGTCATGCATATTTATTTATATTAAATGAAAATCTACTCCAGCAGGCTGCAAAAGAATGTTTGCAATTATTTGCATACGTTAATTTAATGAACGAATATAATAAAATAAACACACTTCTTCGACACTGAGCTTCATCCTCGCCACCAAGACAATCGCTTCTGCCATTACAAACGAATCGTTGTGGAATACATGAATTATCCCAGCACTTAAACTCATCTGAAGAACATTCGCCTGCAATAAGCATATCATTACCAATTTTACTTACAAAGCGGAATTGTTAATTTAATACTAGCACATAATCATTACCTGCATCCTACACAAAATTTTACATCATTTGCGGTAAATTGCATATAATACATTAAAGCAAACATTTGGGACAAATATAATTGACTGACATCAAAAACAAATTTATAGTACAGCCGAATAATGGTAAACTGCAAAATTAAGCTTTTTCTCTAATATTCTCTATATGTATGTATGTATATACAATTCATCAACGGTTTTCCATTTAATACAAGTTCATTCATTCAACGACATTATAATATTCATTCATACTCATCGTTCAGCAAAACATTTTCCAACTATTCAATGCACTCAAAATAATTCAAATGAAATAGTCATGCTTGACCTTTGACCTGGAAACAGAAAGATCAAGCTGACAAAATCACTTAATTCTCACCTGGAACGTAGTTGCACTGTGGCCCCTCATCAGAAGAATACTGCGGGGAAAAACGTAATAAATTATTTCACGCTGACTTGCCATTTCCTGCAGCAACAAATACATTCAAAATTTTCAATACTTTATACATATTATCTAAAATGCTGTAAAGAAAAGCAGCCTTCAAAAGTAATAATGACGCATCAAGAAAAACGGTGCAATACTTTTAACCATATTGTAATATTTCACGCCATAGGTAATGCTTATTGGGATCCAACTGTTCTAATGTTGAATACAGGAAATATATGTGAAACGGCTGGACAATCCCAGCACTAACGATAAGTACAAAGTACTTACGTTAGTGTAAGGCAATGCCAAGGTTTTTCCACAAGTTTTTTTCTTCAAAACTCACCTGGACAATCTGGAGTCTGATCACATTCCCGACTCAAATCTATACAAGTTCTTCCATCTCGACAATGGAACTGGAATGGCGAACAAGAGGGAGTTGGAGCTATAAAATAAACAAATTCAATAATAACATTACTACGCATTAGTTAAATTTATTATTATTATTCATGATGTGTATGTGTGTGTATTTTTTTTTCTTTTCAACACATTCCCAAAAGATGAAGTTTCTTGAGCGTGAGGTATAAGTGATACTCACGCACACGCAAAGATCTGAATGAATGCATGAAAAGTTTAGAAAAGACGAAACCAGACAAGTTATTAATATTTTGAAATGCTAAGCAAATAACCTGTGGCTTTAATAAGATGAGCCTATGTGTGAACTACAAAGCCTCACATGAATGCAAACTTAAGCCGGTACTTAGAAAAAAAGTAATCATAGATGAGTTTTCATAATGTTCACTACTATAAGCACTTTTCTCTCCGTCCATAAGAAGAGAAAAATACCAATATATAAAATTACTTCCTTTCGAAGCGCTTGAAGGTAGATATCATCCCCAAAATCTGTTTCGCTCAACATGTGTAGTCTTTGTGTCACACGTGCTTCCCATTACATTTCTTATTACACCCCCTAACAAACTCGAAGAAACTGAAGTATTTTGCGCGCTCTCTGACTGAGTGAGTACTACCATCAAAAGTTTTCTTTTTTATTCTTTTCAAAGTAATATATTATAGAAGTTTCACTATCTAACAGAGATCTCAAAAAGTCAATTGCCGCTTTAAGCTATCTTTTAGAAGAGACCCGACGGAAGATTTTCCAAGCTCCCTACTTCTTTATTCAACTCATTCAATGATCAAGGCTTGAAACAACCCTGAACAGATTTATCACTACAAGATTCAATATCCAATTTTTACTCTGGAGTGAATGCAATACATACCAGTTTATAGGATATTTCGCTTTGTTTTCCTTTTTATTCGTTTATTCTGCCTTCCAGATTATACATGAGTGAATCATAAAACACACTATGCAAGAGCCTCCAGTCATTCTGAAATGAACTTTATTTTATGCTTCAGTTTCCTTTAAATACCCAAATCAAAATTATTTATCCAAAATCCTGAAATCACGTCTACTAAGATTCGTTTAGCCGAGGGAACAAGCGAATCGATTGAAATAAAATGAGTAGCTTAAGCCCAGATTGCCCAGCATAACAATTAATCTTTTAATAGGTTTTGACACGCCTTAATGATCCAAGCTGTTGCTGATTTTACGATTTTAAGCATATATGTTCGTCTTCACTTAAGCCATTTTAGTGCTAACGTGTGGCCACCTTTTCGCAAGATTTTTCCCCTCGCAGATGACAACAATTCCGAGAAGAGCAGTTTAGATTAGTCACACCGCATTATAAAACGTGTCTGGCTCCTTGACCGATGGCTTAAACTTTTAAAAAATCTATTGAATAAGTAGTAACGCCACAATACAGACTTCAGACTTATTTATGCTTTTACAACGAAGTGTCTGCAAAATGTTTTATTATATTTCTTGTTTTTTGCTTTCACAATAATCTGGATTCTCCAAAGAATCATTTTGCAAGTCATACTTTTGCTGCTGACGATATGAATTTGACTCTCTCTCTCTCTCTCTCATTTTAAACGACTGCCACAAGCGTATTAAAAACATCTTTGCAAGCTATAAAACTGTCACAAATGCCCTCTGTCAACACTTCTGTTTTTTTTTTAAATATATTTTTTCTAAGAAAAAAATTCAAATATACTTACGTCGACAGTTGTACTCATCTAATCCATCCGAGCAGTCGCTCCGGCCGTTACACAATGCGGAATTTGGAATACATTTTCCATCACTGCACTGGAATTCATGTGGTATGTTACAATGTGGAATGGCTGTAAAGGAGGCATAAAAAAATTGAATGTGATAATTTTTCAATAAAAAAAATGTGCTTTTGATTGGCTGTACATTTACATTACTTTTTTTTTACAATATTTACAAATCGCTGACAATATATTGCAGTTAATTTGTATTTTAATTAATGTATAGTTTTTTGTTAGTAAAAATATAAGGACTCGACAGAATTCAAATGTATAAAGGTTTGTTAGGAGTAGTTATAGAAGAATCAACATCACAAACCATTGACAGGTTTCATAAAATATGCTTTTGAAAGGATTATGTTGAAATTGTTAA
>JAHZMX010004510.1:0-28871 GCA_027743895.1 Seira musarum
GGACCCTTTTTTTAAAAGTATTTTTCCTCTTCGTATTGCCTAATAATCATCATCATGGCTTAGTTTCTTATAAAATCTCAGCCGGCTCACTACACCACCTTCAAAAAAAGCTACTTTGCTCCTTATCATTTTTACACATTTTGTTCACTGATACGTAACGCAATCTCATACATAATCTTTTTAAAAACCAGAGCAAAATCTTGATGATCAATCAACTATATTCTGAAGCTTTACTCAATTTTTATAATTCTTTTTTGACCAAACATCCCTGAAGCAAAGAGAGCCTAGCTAGCAGGAAGAAAATAATAAAAATTTAGGGATCTAAAACCATAGGGGCCCTTAAGCAGGTATTCTTCTCTTCCTTTTCACTATCATCATTTTCTCCTGAACTTCTCAAGGCATCGTTGCTCTACATTCAAAGGAGCTACCTACAAGTAACAACAACGAAATGGGGAATATGCCATTGAATTCTTTCATTCTTCTTTTCAAACCTTTTTCTTTGTTAAACTTCCCATTCAAATTCAATTCACACATTTTTATCCCTTCAAAAACAGGGTCCATAGATCCACACAAAACAAATTCTCAAAGGACGTCGTCGTCGTCTTTCTCACTCTCTCTCTCTCTCTCTCTTAACAAAGGAATAACCTACGTATGGACTCAAGAACTGAGGAACGGGGAAGAATTGAAGAAAAGAGGGTCCATTTATTCAATCCCCTTATTTAATTTTCCCCTGAAAGCATCAAACTCACAACAACGGCATTTATCACAAAAAAAATATTATGGTGGCTATCATGGCATAATAGCAATCAACGAATTCATTTACTACCGGTATCCAGCAGATGTTAACTTACTTCTGCGTTTTTGCCTCAAGGTACCCCATCATCCTCATCATAACCTACGCAATACCTGTCCAAACTTGACGATAATAACGAGCAACCGAATAAGCAAAAAAAAAAAACCCAAGCGTCTTTTTCTTGAAGACGCAACCAAACAAAATTAAGAATAATAGGAAAGGGCCCGGTGCATCATGCAATCTTATGTCGTAATGTAGCGTAACAAAGCATCCATTTATTAAATAACAGTTTTTAAAAAGCTGCCCCATCCCAGTTTCTTCTCCAGGAACTTATTTTTTTCTTCTTTGGCTTACTTTATCCCTCAACCACCTGGCCTTACCCTGTCTCTCGCAATCAAAAAAATTTCTCTTTTCCTTCTTCATCTCTCAGTCCTAATCCCCTTACGCCATGAAGAAGGCCATATCCCATCATATCATCATGTCATGCCATGTCATGAAAAAATTAGGCAATAAGTAATATAATGGCGAAGATGCCTTCATAATTATTTACTTGGCCTTTTTATTCCAAAGATATACCTACACGATAGCAAAGTGTAATCAAGCCAAGCCGGCAACTTGTAGTAGGCACGATGCTCTACAGTTATACTCACTACTTACATTATATCGCGTGCTCTTCGCGTATCATCATACATCCAATCCGTCATAAATAGCCATACACAACTTATGAATAAGCGAACATGCAAAAATATTATTATTATTACTGTACATATGTCGTATATTTTAACTACATCTAAAAAGTGAATAATAATAATAAATGCAAATGAAGAAAAAAAATGTAAAATTGTGTGTAGACAATTGTATTGTTATTATGAAGGCCGGTAGTCTGAAGTGAAGTCTGAATGAAGCACACACACGTTTTTCATCGTCTATAGAAAGTTCAATGTGGAAAGGTTATGCATATACCGGCAAACTCGTTCCCATAATGCTGTGTCAAAGGGAAAAAAGCCGGCTTTTATTTTTCACATGCACTTCTTTCAAGCCATAGCCATGAATATTACGCCACACAACACAACAACAGCTTTAGACCAAAAGACCCTAAGTCTAACTATCATCACGATAATTGTTGCATGCACTCCTCATGCTCCATTTCCGCTCAATTGCGTTATTGAAGGATTCATAATTCACATCCTTTTCTGATCAACTATTCTAAAAAAGAGGTAACAGTCAACGAAATGATCATTAGCGTCATCGGGAAATCTCCCCCATAGCCTACTTCAAGGCTTAACCTCAGTCAAATCATTGGAAGGAAAATAATAATACATTTACAAAATACTATGAATATTTATATTTTAAAAAACTTTGTAAACTGTATGAGTGGTTTTAAAAAATAAAAATGATTATGATGATGATGATCGATCATTCGTGTACAACCTTTTGCTCATTGAACATGTAAAGTACAGAATGCCACACACAAAGCGAACAATCATTCCCTGAGTTCAAATACAACAATGCACAATATTTATATGTATTTTAGTGTTTTGACCTCCCTTTATGATGAGAGTAAAAATTGTAATATTTTCGATTCAATAAATTGCATACTTGTTCCACTTTCCAAATTCCAATTTTTTAAAAGGGAATTGCAAAATTATTGGCAATTTTAAACTATGAGAATGCACGCAAACCCTTTTCAAAAGTGTGTAATTGGACCGAACTCGACGGTTATTTTCCCACTTCATTCGAAATCAACGATCTTGTGTTATCACTTTTCCAAATACTTGATAATAATGATGGAATTCTTGGTTTATGATGAGATAAATGTGTGAACAGTGAACATAAAAATTTAATAAAAAGGAGAAGACTGCAATAATGACGCTTTTCTTGACTCAGGAGAAAACTCCCACCTCATCAGAGTCATTATGAGTAGTAATTAACGTATGTAGAAACCAATGACTGACCTCACTATCGATCTTACCGGTACGTAATACAAGTGCCATTTAAACCTAATCATGTGTACAATTTTCTTTTGGTTAATTCAGTAGATTATATAAGGGTTTTTGTTGTGCTCGTGTGTAGCTAGTGACATTGATTCTTAATCTAGTTTGGACCCCTTAGCCATCCATAATCATTCCAACTTAATTTTCAGAAATAACCAAAAAAGAACTGTCATGTCCCTGTCTCATGCCATGCCAATCAATCATTTTCAATAGTTTTGTATTTTTTGACCAATCATTTTGAAGTCATATCGCACTACCAAGTCAAGCCACGCACGACTTATGTATGAAAGCTGAGTAGCTCTTTCTTGGAATGATTTTTGCTCTAAAATTTTCTGAATATTTAGGTAGGTAAGTAAGTATGTGAAGAATATTATTATTGCTTCATAAACGAGTTAATTGTAATTTTCCATACCTCCACCATATATCTTATCTTGAAATAAAACCAAATTATTCCTACGAAAATGAGAATGCAAGTCAGAGAAAAAACTGTTCCCAGAAAAAAAACCCAAGGCAATGCAGATAAAAGTCCCTCCAATTTTTCTGTCCAACCATAACCACATAACTCAACATTCGACAAAGACAAAAAACCACAGAGGATCCTTCATGCCTTCTCAAAATCAAGAGTCCAATTAGGAATAGTCTGTCTGCCCTTTCGAGTAGACAAGTGTTTTATAGAAAATATAAACGCTAACGAGATTACTTCGACAATTTGCCAATTTCCATACATCTCCCACCGCTTTTTACGCAATCATATTTCAATCCAAAACGTGTTTAGGACTTTTTACGAGCTACAACGGAAACCAGTACTTTTGGTGTAGGTATGTGTGTGTGAAAAAAAAACGATCACGATACAACACACGCAATTATAACATGAACAAAGCAAAGAGTTTTTTATAGTCATTGAACTGCGTGACCATTTCGTTGACCAAAGAACGCATAGGAAAAAGCCGGCTTGTTGCAAGTTACAACTACGGCCGAGTGAGGTCAAAATTATTTGAAAAAAAAAGTCATCCGACCAATATTTACAAAACGTTGTTCCCAGCCTATCATAATAAAATCTACTTCAGACTTCAAATGCCGTCCGTCCCCTCTACAACTTTCATTTTTCTGAATGAAATACGAATACGACAAAGCTACTGTTCAAGAACTATAAAAATTATGTCTATTGAGTGAGGGTGATGGTGGCGATCGCGATGGAATAAATACTCAAATGAGATGATGATCAAAGTTTTCATGTCCATTATCATTAACATTAAGTTCAGTCAGTCAGAGGTATCGACACATGGCATATAGGGCACACACAAAAAAATTATCCCTTTTTTGTCCATGTACCTTAAAGCCGAGCTTTTGAACGCCCACAATTTAAAAAAAAGTCTACGAGAATGACCTAAATAATCCCATTACTCTCCTCTTATAATCATGAAATGATTATTATGATGCGATATGAAAAATGCTCAATTTGTACATATCCTCCTTCATCCTCATCATCCGTCTTTTTATCTGCCCATAACACAACTTCTAAGGAAGAAACAGAAACAGTGTATAACAGAATAAAGCGCATTACGGAAAATGTTTGTTTCTTATAATGACTCGAAAATGAGCTCATGCTGAGTCTCAGAGAGTTGGCTATTCAAGATCCACCTCTCGTCTCCTCCTCCTCCACCTTCGTCAGAGCATACTCAAATATTAAAATTTATATGGAGATATATTGGAATGTAAATGACTCACGTCTTCAAAAAGCATCACGTCTTGAGTTCTCCAGCAGGAAAGAAGCCTACGTGCGAAAGTCGTATAAAGATATCACGATGAAAGGATTAAATACCGAGAAATTCGAGTAACCTGAGAACAGCACGTTTTTTTGCAGAGATTGCAAAACAAAAATGTGCATACCATAAAGGACACAGGATACAGATATTCAAAATTCGAACAATCCTAACACTAGGTACATTTTATCTATACATCTTCAAAGGATGCGTAAAAAACGTAATAGCAATAATATTTACAAAATATCTATTACAAGATCACCAGAGCAGACTAATAACGCAATAAAATTGGCGTCGTTGCAAATTTTAATGACTGTGGGAACGGTTTAAAAATATTTTTCTGATGTACTCAACCGAAATGGAATTTTTAGATTGTCTCTGGAACGCAGATAAGTCAGGAATGAGAGATAGTAGTGAACATTTATTCAAACTTTAATAGTTATTTGCAAACGTCAACTCCACAGACTTTTGCAATAAAATCCATATTTATTAGAAATAGTCAAAGGAAAGTTCAAGATTGAAAAGGCAAATTCAATATTTCATTAGTTTTAATAATAGCATTGAAAACGAATTTGATAGGTGACGCCTAAAAACTTGATTTAGCGGTATGACGAACATGAACCAGTCAGACAAACACGTTATTGTAAGCTCATTCGATCGGATCCAATTTGATTTCGATCTCTACTTCTACTTCAAGGAAACAAATTTGCATCTTGCATACATCAAAAATAAAAATACATACGATCGAGTACAGTATATACGCTTCATAATAGTAATTCATCATTGGTATTCGTAGAAAGCTCCATTATGGATTGCTATAAGTCTTGACTCAAGCAAAAGTCAAGGTTTTGATCTTCTGACATGATAATGGAGTCGTGAGTGCATCTTAATTCCCTGGAATAAATCCTCGTCACGACCCTGATGTTGGCAAGGATCAAAATAATCATAAAATTGCAACAACTTTTCAAAACTGTTACAATCAATGAAGCTCCCCATCATTACCGGAGAAATATTTTTGCAAAAGTGAAACCCAAATTAATGTGAGTCAGTCAGTCAGTCAGGGGAAAATTCTACTGGCACAATAAATAAAATGAGGAGTTCACACACCGGTTGCATATACACGACCTAACTTCATGATTCATGAAGATAATGGTGGCACCCGTTCTTTTCTCGCTTGCTTACTCCAAATACATACATAAGATAAAAAACAAAAGGGCAAATAAATTGCTAAAATATAGGCTATAATTACATTGTCAAAAAGACAATAGTAACACAAAGCAATAAACCGGTCAAGTCCAATCCAATCCAACTGCCATGCCAGACAGACGGATAAAATATACGTATTAATGAGATTTGCCGGCAACAATCGCCACAAAATACTTGGAATCAACACTTTCTCATATCTTTACCTGTGCCATTCTCATTGTAAATAGCATCATTATTGTGCCATATCACAAGAATAGCTCATTGCTTCTCCGAATAGACCGAAAGATGCAACACAATATGGTAATTATCTTCTTTATTTATGAAGAATTATTGCTCCTGGAACGAACGGGTGGTTGGTGAGCAATACACGCTTGCCCACGTAATGTGACCACATCATGCAATGCAATATGTGATGCGATGAACTTACATGAAAAGGAAAAAAACGCACGAACCGGCCTGAGGATCAAGTTTGAAGATGGCAATGGCACAGAAGAGAGAGAAAGAGAACGAAGTAAGTAAGCCTATCTCTATGCTGTTCACGTCCACTTTTGTCTTTCAAAAAATATGCTAAGCTACAAGTCTACTTGGTAAAACTGATGAAATCAAGCTTACAGAAATTACAGATGCTGTTTTTATTATTTAAAAAAAGTATTCCAGTCAGAGTCACAATCACCACTTACTTTAAACTCTTTTTCTGACTTTCAGTCCATCCTGACCAATGACGACTATGACTAATTACTAAGAAACGTTTGGAATGACTTTTTGATGCGATGACTAGGATGAATTCAAGCTTGTTTACTTACTTATTACTTGATTTAGATTTGATATGTGATGACTAATATAAATTTTTTCTTTTGCTGGAACAAGGATGACATATTTTTTGACTGGCATTGTTTATGTCTTACGTTTGTAAGGTGGAGGTAACACTACAAGTGGAGTAAAAAAAGAACCCCAGCAGCGCATCAAACAAAACACCCCACACAACGAATAAAATGCAGCACCATGGTACAGCAACATGTATTATTTTTATACACGTAACTACCTAAATCAACGTTGCATGATGATAAAAGCTCAAATACTGGTATCCTTCCTGGAAGAATTATTCCCAGGGTTTGCATAACTTGTTTATTTACATGAGCAGCGTATTTCAGCAGCGTATTAAAAGAGACACAGCGCAGCGTTCCGTGAAAACGTCAGGGAACATCGAATCCAAAAAAAATAAGCTAACTACAAGCAATGATACATTATTAATGTAATAGGAGTGAGCGTTAGCACTGAAGGAATATCCAAACCCTGTACTGCCAATTTTTCGCCTACACACGCAAAAACTAGACCTAGCTTGGATCGGCCACCTCCGTACTTCACCATAATGAAACCAAACGATTTTTTTCTCCTCTACAAAAACCAAGCCATCATCGCACTCAATTCCACTGCTTCTTTCTAGATGATGCCTAACTAATACCGGTTTCCTATTGTACATAATAACATAACGCTGGCAGCTCCCCTCCGCTATATCGCTTATTAACATCGCTACGCTTAACTCAACTCAACACAAAGAAAGACGCTTCTTTCTTCTCCTGGTAGTTTCCCTCCTTTCTGGCAACTCGTTGCGATACCACCTCACACCCTATTTTATTTCCACCTCCCGCAATACTAGTCCATGTTTGAGCTTTAGGGCCCTCATCGCGTTCCTCCATTGCCTAGCGAATTTTCATCATCGTCTTCATCATTACCTATTTTTTTCTTCTTTGGATGGAAAAACAGGAGATTTCTACGTACTGTTTTCTGTGGCATTTTAGCCCAGATACCTACTTGGTAGCATGAACTAAGAGCGTGTGTGTGCGTCAACCTTTCACTATAATGATATGGGTTGCCGGTTGTTATTACCCTCGGATAAATGAATGTTAGATAATGTATGTATACATACACACTCGTTACGCTACGCTTATATGTTCAAAATCGCTTGATACATACACTAGCTGGCTTCTCTTAAGAAAGACTTACGTTGAGCCCTTCAATTCCACGAAAATCGTTTGCTCACGGCTCACACACAAACACATCCATTCGTTTCCCTATTTATTTACCATTTTATGTTTGTAAATACTAAGGAGGAATACCCGTGTAGCCTGAAAAACGTTTTTTTTTTTCAAAATAAGTAAATATCCTCCCAAAATATTTTGGTTTGAAAACACTCATCATTAGGGATGATTACTTTTTACTTCGGAGAGGAAATATTTTTTAAAAGGAAAGGAAACCAATTATGGAATCAAGAGAAAGTGCTTTTGTGTATGGAAAGGATGTAATGTAATGGAAAGGAAGATGACAATAATGCGGTAATGCAATTACCAGCCTACCTGCCTATTAAAATTCAATAGAGATGTTGATCATAAAAGGTTGTGGATTCAATAAGTTTTTGATTTCCTCCCCTGCCAGGTTCTAGCTTCTATCTAAAACCCTTTATCAAAATGCTGTTTTGTCTCGACAATTTCCATTCCCTAATTCTAGAAAACATGTCATGATTATGTTCATTATACACTACTTCATACTCAAACCTTAGACGATATGGTATAACCATATACTTCTAGGCTCTAGGTTTGAAATTACTATTACGAATGCGTTCTCACAAACAAAATCGGTAGAATTTCCATGGGGGTAAAGCAAAAATGGGGAATACTCATCGTAAAACCACAAGTGCAAATGCATTCCTTTCTAGACGTGTTCATATCTCACCAATTCCCATATCTCTCATACCATCACGATCATTATTACGATTACGATGCGATTATGAAATACAAAAAAAAATCTAGACAGAAATCGCTCGGAAAAGGGTAATGCATACGACTCAAAAGCAAATAATCTTCATTCCTTTTTCCTTTTCAGGCCGAAATTCATTTGACAGGGCAAATACACTTGCAGACACTCATACTCACGGGATGATTCATTGGATGTGATAACCTCCACTCTACGATTATCGCATAGTGCCACCTCCACCTCCGACTTTATTACTTCCAGACGTTGAACTTTACTTGCATAACCAAAAATAACGGACCTTTTTAGACAGAATCGTAAAACTAAATAAAAAAATGCACACGAACTATTCTTATCAGATGAGATTAGGGCAACACTTTGGTCGATAAGCCCAAAGTGCGACAACGACAAATAGAAAAGGCATTGTAGCGTTGCATGTCCCGACAAGTACTGTTTGTCGTCTCAAGTGGATTATGGCTTGAGCAATATGGAAAACACTTAAAAGTTCCCCGACTTAATACTTACATACCTAATCCAGACTTGTCCGGTAAACACAAAAATTGTAAAAAACAATCGGATTTGGGTAGTTATTGGTTATCTCTTGACTGACAGTTTCAAGGAAAAGGATGTCGTAAAAGTGTTTGCAATAAATTCATTAACGAACAACAAAAAGAAAGCCACACTACACAACCAA
The DNA here is from genome assembly GCA_027743895.1 of Seira musarum. NCBI lineage: Eukaryota > Metazoa > Arthropoda > Collembola > Entomobryomorpha > Entomobryidae > Seira > Seira musarum. The sequence continues at coordinate 9,199 of JAHZMX010004510.1, forward strand.
AAAAATCTAAAGTGTACTAGTTCCTCTAAGGCATCATTGAATCAAGACGTAATTATGTCACAAAAAGCATAATTTTGCAAGTATACCAGTATATTTAAGAAGTGAGCAGTTTCACTCAACAAATCCTAGACAGCCAACTTTTGATTCTAACTGCTCCAAATTACACACAAGTATATTGACATACAACAACTATGCCACGGCAAAATTGATGAAAAGTTGACGCGAGGTATTTTGCTATTTTGCACAAACAAGCAAACGTGCTCCTGTCACACGTTTTGTGCATGGGAAGAAGCCGGTAAAGTAGAGAAATACACTATACCGGCATTTTTACACGCTTTAAGCTAATATCTATTCTCATTATGATGTCTGGCGCTTATGCCAAAAAATATCTTAACTCAGGTAACCGGCTTTTTCGTTGCTTTTCTATTTTTACCCAACAACCTATTGAAAAGGACAACGCTCTTTTTTCCGTGAGTCTTAATCCCCCTCTTTTATATGCATTTTGTTTCGTTCCGTTACATTTCTATAGCTTCTTTCACCTTTTACCGTATTATTACAATAATATGTGTGCTGCACTGCACGAAGGCCAATAAAATATTATCTAATACACAATATTAGATATTTATTCTTTACTTTCGTAACTTTTTATTTTCAATAACGGAAGTATTGTAAGAGAATCGAAAATACATATTCTTACATCACAAGCACCTTATTTTGTGCCAATCAATGATCCTAAAAACTCAAACTATTGACTTGAATTGATAGATTTCTGTGCATCCTACTATTCCCACCTTAAAAAAAGCAAGGTGAAGAAGAAACCAAGCCCAAGAATGAGAAACCATAAAATCGTTTTAAATGACATTAAAAGTATCAATATGAATTTCTATCTACTTATGTCGTGTCTTTCAAAGTTTTTCTTATTATTGGCTTGAAGACATGAAGACCACATTCATGTTGTGTCCAAGCAAAAACATGAAAAAAGAGTATGCAAATTAGGTCTTAACTTATTTCTCATTGGACAGACGACCTAAAACCTTCTCTCAAAGACGAAACGAATTAAGCCTAGCCCACGACAGGACGCTTATCAAATTTATCATTTAAAGAGATGCAAAATGACCTCAGAAGACCACCAATTCCTCATTAAACAAAATCTACAAAAATATGACCACCTATACCACCTATAACTTCAAGGAAGATTGATTTTTTTTTTTTGAAAATTCATCAGCAACCTTTCTCAAAGATATGAAGTCGCAAAGCGCAAAGAACCAGAAAACATTACAAGTAACCTTATGCCAGCAGGTTAAAAAAAATCCTGGAAATAGACTTGGATTCTTCTCGTCCCTGATATCAATAACATTTCTCTCCTTTAGCAACACCATTTTATTTTTTTAAAATTGATATGAAGGATACAATGTATGCAAAACGATGTCAGTCAGTCAGAGTAAAATCTCGTCTGATAAAATTCTCATTTTTTAAAAAGGTGTTGGCTTTTGGCATTTCGTGGAAAAGCAGTTATATTTATATTACTTCTGTTACTAGCTAGAAAGTCAACCCAGTTTCAACAGTGTTTGAACCCTTCAAAAGACGCTCTCATGACGTTACTATTGATAACCCAAGGTTGATAAGCTTATCAAATAAAAAAATTGAATGGAATCAGGTAGGTACAATTTATTATTCACTTTATGAATTTCATCATCGCTCTTTTTTACCTTCGCACCAGGAAAAATTGGTCAGAAGAGACAAAATTATTAGAGTGCTGCTCTTTTCTCCTTGTCTTGTTTGCATTCTTGCGAAAAAATGAAATAAAATAAAAATTCGACTCGAGTGATTTTTTTCAACATTTCACAGACTAATATTTGCACAATTGGCGTCGCCATTCAAATCCAAGTATCAGTCATAGTCATACTTAAGTAAAGTAAATACATACGAACAAACAGATCATTGCTTCAATTGGTTGGTGTATGATAAATTTATAATGTTCGCAAAAATCCCACTTGATAAAAATGTTATTCTTTTCCATTCATATCGCGTCTCCCGTCAAACCCGAGCCCGTCCTTCCGTTCGTCCTGTGTGTTATCAGTTGGTAAAACAAAAAGAATGTGGCTGTGAGCGCGTGGAAAAAGCCGGTCAGGTCGTCGTGATTAAATACTTTGTAATGTGTACATTAAGCTAATCGCAAGATAAAAACATGACATGATACATGATATCTATTTTGCTCCATGGTTAGAGAAAATTCCCACATACAATCGAAATAATAACAAACAAATTATTGCTAAATTCACAGATTCATGTGCGCACGATAAACGTTTTACTCAATTGGTGAGTGAGAGATATGAAAAAATATTGAAGAATGACGATAATGATAAAGTTAAACAGGAAAGATGATTTGCATGCATTTCCTGGATTTTGTCTAATATGTAATCATATAATCATTGTCGTCAACAAACAAAGTACTTACGATTTTCATAGACTGTAATTCAAAAACAAGTACGTTGTATATAACGCTTTTCTAGGTACAAACCTATTTACATGCACTGCACTACTTTCCTATGTAGCTATTCAGTGTTCATGTAGCTAAATTAAGTAAATCGGGCATTTTCATGAATAATTACATACTTCTGATTATACGGTTAGCCTGTACATTCGTACATTGATACATACATATACACAAATATTGAATTAGTATCTGCATTAAATAGAATTTCCTCCACTTCGAATTCAAATTTAAGCAAATTAGATTATCTGAGACACAAGGTTATTCATCTCGCTTCAAGGGTAAATAAATAACAAGTAAGCCTATTGAGTCAGAAGGAACACTGAGATTATACCCGCCTTCTGCCCTACATCCTCCATATGCCCGGAAACTGCTTCTTTAGAAGCTGGTTTTCTTTTCCTCGTAGCTCTACATACTCTAGTCCGGCTCAAGAATCTGGACAGGAAAGCTTGTCCATATGGGAGACAACGCAAAAAGAAACATGCGAAGGGCAAAATTGCGAGACTGATTCTTAGTAAAAATTTCATTCAGTCACTCACTAACATACTTTCTAAAGTTAAAAGTACTCACTCAGTCTAACAAAATTTTATTTTGAAATCGTGATCATGAAGAAGGACAAAATCAACTGTATTCACAATATATACTGAAAGTACCGCGCTAGCTTACTGAGATTTAATTAGGTAGCAAAAAGGAAAAGGAACCAACTAAAATTGCTAGTCCTCCATATGGTGACTCGACTCGAATCAAGTGACTAAGTAGACAGTATAATACTTTCACAAAAGTACTCTTCTCAAGACAAATGATATCACTGAATTTTTAAAAAGCTTGTGACTAGCTGTATTATTATTTCACTATTTGTGAAAGGTTATTTAAAGAAACAAAATTAATTTTAAGAAAGCTAACGGCCGCATAAACCAAACACATCCGTTCCATATGGTCTTTATGTTACAGAGCCTTCGCAATTTTTGATGTAGTGGCGCAATCGGGGATTTAGTAATCGCATGCCTGAGTGAGTGCCCAGAATAAAAGACAAACAATCACGATTTTCTACACTAGTAACAAGGTCGTAAGATATAAATAAAGCAAGAAGAAAAGCGCGCAAGCATAATTTATAATTCCGTATCAGTATCATCGTAATCATCGTCACTAAAAGCTTGGCTCATGTTACAAGCTAATTTTTGCAACTTGTTAGACACAAGATAAACATGTATTACATGTGCGTCGGGCTATTATAATGTCCTGTTAATTTTTTCGTTCAACATGCCCCACATAAATGTGCAAAGCCTCAAGTTCATGTCATTGAAGCTCGACTAGACAGACAGCAAAAGATTAGGCAAACAAGGAGCCAGATTTAAGATGAACGATATAAATTTTAGTGATTTATATTGAAAAGTTATAAAAATAGAAACACTGTATGAATGGGGCTAAAATGGCAGAATGGAATGAATGAATAAAAAACCTTCCTTCTTATTTACCTAACCCAAAACTCTTTCATTCTCTTAGCTTTTTTTCTCCGCTGTTATTATCAAATCATTTGAATAGAATTTTGCACTAGATACTTTTTTCTTCTGCATCATCATCATTTCATGTTGCGAAACAGTTACAATTGTTTTACGAACCATGAACCACACAACAATTCGAATTTTTTCTTTGAAAACATTAATTCGATATCTCATAGATAGAATACTATTAAATGAAAATCTATCGGCAATAAAATTCCTCAATTTTATTTTTTTTCTAGGAAGTCTTCGTCTTGGTATTAACTTTGCACCTTCTTGGTAAATGAGTAAGTAATAAAGACACAGATAACATCTAATTTTAGCGATAACAGGGTTAAATTTTTGGATCTATATAACTTTGACGCAAATACCATATTCCTGAATGAAGATGACTTGACTTGGAGAACACTTATTCCAAATCGGGTTTTCCTAAAAAGTGACCGATTTTTAAAATGCAATATGCAAGAAAAGGGTCACCATATGGTACGAAAATTCTCAAACAGAAGAACTCTCTTTCTGCATTTTAGATATAGGCATTCATCTGAATGAACATTAGAAAAGCCGGCATGAAAGAGATCTATCGTTTGCTCACTCGCATACCTTTCCTTTTGATAGAAAAAAATGGCAAAGTCAGTGCAGTTATGTATATACCGGCTCTATTCAGATTAAAGAGGTATGGGCTAGAGCGGAGCAAATGAAACCACACACACAGATCAAAATCAAGTTATATAGGCAGCCTACACAATCCTCAACTCATTCATGCAGGCATAACAGAACAGAGTTCGAGCATTAAAAATGCATCATCAAGCAAAGTTACTAACTATGCACATTCCTTTTTCAAAAGAGATTGTATATGATGAAAAAAAAAACGATGATCAAAATCTATATATGTAAGCGTAAGTGTAAGAATAGATCTTTGAGGGGAACTCTCTAATAAAGCTGGGGTGTTCTTGTTGTATCGCAAGAAGAGAAAAATGATGAAAATCTCATTCCCTCCCTTCCTTCGAAATTCTCATGAAGATACAAGTTTGAAGCGAAAGAAGTACTACAACAACCTTCTCCTCAGTTCCTCAGTTTTTTATGCGTTTTTTTTTCTAAGTTTACTACCACCACCACCGACCAAAAGAAAAAAAAAAGGATCTTGCGATGCATCCACTGCAATCGAGTGCATTGAAAATTGTTAAAGGGAAAAAGGGAGATCCGTAAAGCAACTCAATAAAAAAGAACAAGGTTGATATTTTATGCATTTAAAAAGCTGAAAAGAACATGAGACACATGTCGAGCGACGGAAACCGGCTTGCTCCTATATGGCTATTATTAATATTATCAGCATCAAATGATAAAAAACCACTAGAAAAACACAATCATTCACGATGGTCCCTTCACTTCACTATTTTTCGAACCTTTGAGCTATTTGTGTGACGATCATCATGATGACGTACGTACTTGAACGAAGTCAACCAATAAACCCAATAATAATATCATTGGTTGCAATATTATTGATGATGATGAACACAAAAATGAACAAGCACGACACATGAGCCAAAAAAATGTATACGGTACTTCGTTTCTCTCTCTCCTGTCTTGTTTCAAACATAAAATATGTTCAATCATTCCCTTTATTTTTGACGATTGTTTGCTCACAAAAATTTTCCCCCCATTTGCTCGATCCTAATAATAATAAATTTAATGGAGCAAAAATCAAAAAGGTCTAATACAACATGATTCGCTTTTCGTTCTCGATTTCGCATATAAAAAACAAGTTTTGCTATTATAATTTCTTATTTCATTCCTATTTTAGAACATCCTGCCTGTTTGACTTTGATTTTCAAAAGACACTTCCACAACAGCAGGACACACAAAATATGAAGGTAACATTTTTGCAATATGTTTACTTCTGCGAAAAGGAAGTGGCATACGTAACCTAACATACATATATGCAAACGAGTCACACAGATTTTTGAAAACATCTGGAGCTCCGGGAAAGACACTACTACTGGAACATAAGATGAAGCAAAAAGAAGAAGCATTTATTGATTGATTTAAAATGGAAACTTGAACTCACCTTATTTCTTTGATTACTGAATGCACTATTCAAAGACTGAAGTAACGAAAGATCATCTGTCTCATGCGGCACGATTAATGGTGAAGACACAAGCGTACTTCCCATTTCCACAACAAAAGTTAGTCAGTTTGTTTTGCTAAAGTATATAAATACGTATTTAAATGCTGCTATTTTTTTAGCGGCTTAACGATTCATCGATTTGCCGGCATAAATGCATTTTACAGTCAAGATTTGTTGTTGTAAAGAATAGTGCACCTTATCGATAATTTCAATGCTCAAGTCTTTGTTTTGAATAAAGTTTCTCAATATTTTGTTTAGTAAAATCTGGGTGTTCTTCATATCTCTTAAGAGACTACACTTGGGAGAACCTAATCACTGATGTCACTGGTCACTTCGAGTAACTTGGCGGGGTCAAATTAGTGACAAGCTGTTGTGGAAATAAGGTGACTTTTTTTTATTAGGCCGGCTCACGCAAAACGGTGATGACGATGATGATGAATTCACGTTGGTTTGCTTTTATTCAAAAGCTTGTACTTTTTTGTACAAGAGGAAAAATTGAGGCAGGCGAGACGAGCGTTGCACTCCGTACAAGCACTCAAGTCGAAAAGGACAGAAGTAAGCGAAGCCCGGAGCAGACATAGGCATCTCTTTTTCTCTCTCTCACTCTCAGAAAAAGCTCAAGCAAAAGTCCACTGATTTTACATGGGAGAGGATAGGACCTCCTCAATGTAGCCGAGTACTTGGCCCATGTTAAAGGAGAAGAGAAGCAAAAACAAAAAAGGTGGTTTTCCACTCAACGTGTATTACTGTGCTACGTTATCTTTCCCACCCATTCTCTCCCTTTTGCTCAGAATCAGACATACAGGACTGAATTCCACATTCCATAAGGGGCTTTTGATCATCATTTCCCCCATTCATTCTAAGTTCTTTTTATACATGTGCATTGCATGCTTTTGTAGCTTGTGTCGTCCAAATGCCGGTATATGAATGCCGAATGTCACGTCTATTTGAAAACGAGTATCAGCTCTCATATAAATCCACTCTTATTATTTTGCTTCTTCGTCCAATTTTCTTATATCAAAAAAGGGTTTAAGCTTTGGTATGAAAAGTATAAGTATGAGCCCGAGCCTAAAAGCATCGAATTTGAGTTTAGCTGTTTCAAAGCTTTTTAGGTACTTTTTTGGGCTTATGTTTTAAGCTTATATCCTAGCTCTAACTAACGTGCTTTTTACGCCTTTACTACGAGTAATACAGTCCCACGTAGAATTTCAAAATTGTCGGGGTTCGACCGACCGACCGGCTCATTCAGTGTTCCTTGCCTGCGTAAAAAAGCTACGAAGAAAAATGCCGCTCCCTAAAAGCCGTAGGAAGTTTATCGGAGAGAAAAGATGCGTTCAACAACTCTGAGCACCGTCGAGACTGCAAAATATTCCAAAAACTTGAATAAACTTTTTACCAATTATGTTGATTAGCTCATACTCAGACATCTTAATTTTGATTAAATTATGACTTGTTGAGAATTCCAGAACGGGACATGCGGATTAAACGGTCATTTTGCATGTACAGACCCTTGTTGTATGTTCAAGTAAAAGGACTTTAGCCGGAGAGAAGGTTGAATTGGTCATAAAAACTCGCGTAGTAGTAAAGAAGTACCAAATTCCCAATATACTTCTTCTTCTTACACACGAGAGAGGTATACTTGACTTGACTTACTCGGGTATACACATTTCCCAGTAGTGAGTTTTTACAGCTTTTTCCCTTAAAATAATAATCTTCGTATATTATGATATGATGCTCTTCCTTTCGGAGCTTTGCTTTGTTGATTTGCCAAGAAAAAGGAATCATGAGAAAAGGGAATAAAAATTCTAACAATTTTCAAAGGAAATATGCTTTGGCACTACTTATTCATGTATGAATGATTTGAATGCAGTTTTTTCCCTTCTTTAAAGCAACCAATTTGAGTATCAAACTTTCCTATTATATTACTTATTGTTAGACAAGAATTGTAACGTAAAATAATGCTGCTTGGCAAGGGCATACAGAACATCTTTTTAGAACAAGCTTATTTTTCTTAGGTTTACTCTAGGAAGAACGGATATATGAAATATAAAATCATTTTCTCTCTTTCAGAGAAATGCACTGCATAGAAATTCTTAAAGTCTTCCCTATATCCACAAAGAAAGAGCATTTTTAGCCAAAAAATAATATATATACATATCTGAAGAGGGTGTCGTAATAAAGAGGCTTATATGGCTTAGGGATAAAACGTGTGTAACATTTTTCATATAAGAGTTATGTGGTTGTGTACCTACGGGAAAACACATAGGCATAATATATCTTTAAAAACATGAATCGTTGGATAAATATATCCATAATAATATCCGTAATATCCATCCATTTAGGTATCAGGCTTATGTATATATTTTTTTTTCGTTTTGGATGATGGAATCCTCCTCAGTGTTTTTGCTCTTCTCGTGCTCTTGTGGGCATTGCATTTTTCCAAGGACAACCGTGTGAATAAACTGAAACTCTACGTTTTTACTACGATGACGACTACGACTCTCCAGTTTCTCCACACACTCCACTCCACTCCGTATCCATCCTAAAGACCACTTTTTTTGGGATCGGGTCCGTCTTGTGGACGGATGGACAAAATGCCGGTACCTAAAAAATCATTCTTCCTCAGCAGCAGTAGTAAGTAGTAGCTTCATTATCATCATCCTCATCATCATAGTTTGAACGAACTAGAATGAAAAACAACGCTACGACCACAGGATTGCTTACGTATTCACTTGGCATTTTTTATTACGGCTCTGGCTCTACCTATTTTTTCATGCCTTTTACTTCAAGAAGAAAAGAATCCTTTTCAGAAGCAGCAGGAAAAAAAAAGGTTGTACCTATTTCTTGGTATTTTCTAAAACAGTTGCCGGTTCGTCGGTCTCTAATAAGCTTTTTTTCCTTAATTCATTTCATCCACACTCAGCATTCAACCTCATCTCGGTCGTCCTGCATTCCTTCGTTAAATCTTTTGCAGAAGAATCGTTTCTTCTTTTAGGAAAATATTTTATGCTAAATTATAACTATTGCCACGGATTAAACGCTCCTGTTCTAGTAGAGTTTGCACCTTCAAAACATTTATTCGGCTTGTTACGAGAAAATGATGATTACAAGAAATGAGGGAGAGAGAGGACGAGAGAAGATGCTGATGAAGATTATTGAAAGGAAGAAAGAAAATATTCTTAGGTTCAGCTCAGACTGGAATTTCATTTAAAAAAGAAACTCTGGTTACCCCTGTTCAGCTCATTTTTAACAGTCGAAAAATTACAAAGAGAATGAAAGAAATATCGTGTACATTTTCTTATCTTCATTATCGGAGATGATCATCACATCAGTGCCAATGGCTTTTTGGTTGATGGCTGGTCCTATTTTAAGTTTTTGGCTAGATGCATTAGTTTTACGAAAAGTTTTATTATGTTCTGGTTTTATCACAAAGAAATAATCTCTGCTGGATAAAAACGAAATCTATGGCTTGCCCGACCGGAAGTAGGATTTTGATTTAATTTTTATTATAGCAAAAGCTCTTGGATCCATCTGCTACACTCTTTCATTCTGATTTAATTTCAATGAGGGTGCTACTTGTAAGTCTAGCCTAATTAATTGACTGCTTGAATGAATGGATTTATTTATTTAATTAAATAATTAATAAATGATTTTAAATGGAACGACGTACACGAAAAAGGAAAGAAGCATATGACGAGTACTATATAAAGAACAATTGTATATATAACAGTTGCGTTTTTTATTGCCTTCTTCTTGGCGAAACAAGTTGAAGTTAAGCCGTAATAAAACCCAGGATAGTGTGAAGAACGAAGGAAAAGGGGAGCGTTATTTTCTCTCTTTCTTGTGTAATTGGACCAATAATAAAAACAGTAAATAGTAAAAAAAGAAGAAGAGCTACACGATGACTACGACGGAGTTTTTCCTTAGAATAGCAAGCACATGTTTAGCCACATGCTCTTGATCTAAACTCTGAATCATATTTTTTTGCATTTATAAAGTTTGTTTTTACTACAGGAAATGTTTCAAGGATCACGGTGCAGTCCACGCTTCTTCCATCCCATTCCACTACACTGCATTTTTTAATGTGACAGCAAAAGCTTGACTTTTTCGTAGCACGAGAAACACAACGTGGCTTTATTTGCTATTGCCTTTTGTGACTTGACTTTGTTGCAGCAGCTCTCAGTTACAGAATGACTCAACTATTTTCTGACTTTGCTTTTGCGGTGAAGAAAGTGAAATTGGTCAGGGAAATTTCTTCGTTCGTACATACTGCACTGCATTAAAACTGGAAATGAACACCCTTGAACTCGAGAACTCGCCTCTCCCGTCGTCTTCTCGGCTCCCGAGTTATTTTCTTTCGGAGAAAACTATTTTATTTATTGCTTCCTTTCTCCGTAATAAGCCAAAAAAGAGAACGTTCATGGAATGTTTTTGAAATGATACATCATTGTTACAAAATTTCGTTTCAGATTTCCAGGAAAATATGCAGCAATTGAGACTTATGGTGCTGCAAAATGTTTAAAAAAAAGTATTGATTGATAAATGAATAGAGCGCATTATAAATAGTCGGCGCTGTCATCGTCATCTTTTACTTGCATGCTCATACAGGAAATGAAAAACGAAGACAAGTGAATGCCACATGTCAAAATTTACATGGTAAAATTACGGGTTATTTTTTAGGATAATTTTTTGGTGGGGGGTAATGCAAATAAATTTTTCAAGGTGAATACATGAAAGTTTTTGTGTTGCAGAATTGCAGTTTTTAGTGGTATAAAAAGTATTATTATAAATTAATTTACATGCGAAAAAGTTTTTCGAAAAGCATAATGTCAGTCAATGCCTGGTACATAGCCATAAGCGTCATTTCCTGGTGATGAAGAAGGGGAGAAATGAACAAAAACTGTTTTTTTTTTGTTCGTAACGAAGCTTTTGTTCTTCACTTTGACTTAAGCAATGTTGTTGTGTATGTGACATGACATGAAAAAGGAAGCAAACCTACGTCGAGTTGGGAATGCGAGGGGAAAGGGAGTGATGTCGAAATTGTTTTTTCTCCTTCGCTTCCTATTTCCTAATTTTTACTCATTTATTTGCCTATTTTCTTCTCGGAAACGAAAAAATCTGTTTATGATGCAAGTGATGTTTCATTTTTCGATGGTTGTGTTGTAATCCAAGTTTGCTTTACAGTTCTCGTTACGAAAGGGAAAATGGAAAAAAAATAATAAACTTTTCCTTTTCTCTCCGACGAGTCGAGTCAAATGTCTTGTTTAGGTAGCAGATTGAATTATTTATTCGAACCAGTGCTCTTTCTTCGTCTTTCTCATTATTTGATTATTAATGTAGCGTGCATGCATGAATGCAGTTGATTAGGCACATGATTTCATGAAAATAAGATGAAGGTTGTTTGGAAATCACTACATAGGATTAACCAATAAATAACAAGAGAGATATTAGGGGTATGATGCATGTCAGTGAAATGTCACCCTTTGGTTTTTTGGTCAGGTCAAGGGATGAAAAAAATATATATAATTCATGTCTCGTACTTTTTTCACGGGAAAATGAGAGCAGAAAAAGGGAGACGCATAATAAATGCACCTAAATATAAAAAAATTCTTTTATGTCGTAGCCGTGCCGTAGTAAGTAAGTAGTGCAACATAGTAACAAATCGCATTGGACGTAAGTCCAGGGAACATATTTTGATCAAGCAAGAATCGAGCATACCAATTTTGGTATGTTCTTTTCTACTCTATCCTACTCCCCCTTGTTACTACTTGATTTGGTACTTTTTTATGAGCTTTGGAGGGTCACCTCTATTCAAAAGAAGGAATCCGAATATGCTCCATCGTAAGTTTTCGTTAGTCACGAGGAAAAGGAAGTGTATGGAAAAGTTCGTTCGTAGTACGGTCAGAGTGAGAGCGCGGCCAAAAAAAAATAAAGTTTTTCCTGCAACGCAACCTTATTATATGCCTATTTTGGTGGTATACCTATATGTTTTTGTTTGGCAAGCGAGGAAATGTTCCATTTCATAATATAAATTCATTCTGTCTCGGTCTCGAAAAAAATACTTTTCCTTTTTTGTATGACAATGATGATGGTGATGCAGTGCAGCATGGAAAAAGGAAAGAATGCATTGAGGTTGCACCACATATTGCCATCAATTTACTAAACACACTTCGTAGATTAATTTCATCGCCATCATCATCATCACCATCGAAGAATATCATGCTTTGGACAAATCCCGTCAATGGAATTTCCGGTGACTGCCTTTTTCATTTTGAAGCTTTACTCTCTCGTGATTGTGATGATGATGATGTTGATGGGTGCGGCGCGGGTGAGAACTTTTTCCGGGAGATATTGCGATATGGCCGATCGTTGGCTCTCTGATAATGCTCTTGATGGCAATCATGTTCAAAATCGGTGACGATAAAGTAATACATTATGGAGCAATATTGAATACGATCAAACGAAGAGGGCAAAAGATCCCTTGTGTTTTTCTGGAGCAGAAATGTTTTCGTCCTTTCATTCTCCTTTTGTCCACACGGTACGTTGAAGCATACACGCCTTATTAGGGAATACCTACATTTAACCCACGCTTTTTACGTTCAATTTTTCAAGCTTTTTCTTTGCTTCGGCACCGGTACTATTGTGCCATTACTGTCATAGTTTCGTTGCGGCATTAGATAGAACAGGATATTGGCAATAAGTGCTAGACACCTATAGCTATCCCTCTAATTTAGCCTATACTCAATTGGTCATTTACATTTGACATTTTCCATGATTGTACCAGATCTCTGGAATCCAAAACCGGCCATATTATGTGTGTATGTATTCATGTAAGTAGACTAAATAGGTCGTGGCAAACAAAATTGTTTCGTATTTTTTCTATTTTTAAAAACATGTTTGTAAAAAAAGTAGGCTATTCCTATTAAAATCATTGCATGATCCATTATACTGACTCACTTTTTAAGCAACAATATGCCGTTTTTATGCTTGGGGCACATTGAAAATAAATGAAAACGAAATTGGTTTCCATCAACATCTTTATACCATACCCAATAATTTCATTTCTTGGAAGTAAGGCATATGGCAAACGTGCAAATTTTTTTGCACGTTTTTTTCCTCATTTTGATATAATACGACGATATGATGCGATATGGACGAACAAGAGAACTACTCGTTGTCTTTGTGTGAGGCTTTTCGTCTCAAGGTTTCTCAGCTCTCGCCACAAGAGACATAAAGAAAAAGGCAAGTAACCTTTTTGAAGGCCCTTCTTTCTTGTATGCCGTTTTGCCAGGTTATTCCTGTCCCACTCCTCTTGATCTTGTGTCCTCTCTGACTCTTTTTGTTGACTGATAGCAAGAGTAAAGTCAAATAGGTACTTCTCTTTGTGTAACAGGGCGGAGTAGGCGAATTCTACAAACGGGTAGACCGGAAACGCTTTTTATTGCATGCAGACTTCTACATAATTTTAGATTCATATATCCTTGCTCAAGCTCTGTGCTATACAATACCTATTTACACACGAATTTACGTAAAGAGCCTATTCATGTCAATTAATTTTTTTGCCGGTCTCTGCGTCATAAAAAGAAATGTATAAGCATTCGGTTCTTCGCCTTTACCAACTGAGATGCAAAAATTTTTATACATAATCTTACTCGCTTTTTTCAAGCAAAAATGTTGGCTTGGGTTCATCTAGTTCAGTACAGCATTAGTTTCTTTCTTTTGGGTGGCTGGTGGTTTGCTTGGAATTGCAAACCCAATCATTAAAGTGTTCAATTAGTCTCGATCGCACAGCAGCATCTCTACCCCAAAAGAAACTACTTAATTTATGCAATGGGTCTGGCCATGGCTATGTCTCACTTTTTTAGTCTCGTGTCTTGGCCCGAGTTGTCCTTCTTGCGTCGCTGTTACATGGCCAGACCGCAAATGAAATTAAATTTTACTACGTTATCTGCGCATCATCGACATTTATTTTTTCCTGGTCTGATCCGAAAATCCTTGTCTTTTGTTTTCTGATCTAAATGCCTGACCTACATTAGTAGCTGCCTGTCTCTTTTCTCTCTCCGTAACATACATTTTTTCGACATACATGTTTATAAACACGATCCGGTGAATAAAGTTGAATCTAAGCAAATAAGCGAAAGGTGATGATGATATGTAAGGCGTAATAAACAAAAGCAACAAAAACATTGTCTTCCTTCGCATTTGCTAAAAAATCGTACGTCTTTTTTCATTGAAAAAATTAAACCGTGAGTTGCAACCTAAGGTAATCTTGTATGATAAATGAAGCGTAAGCATACTCATCACACACAATATTATGGAACATGTTTTAAGCAATGTGTAAGCACACACTCTAGATACATCCCTAAAAGTCATCAATACCACACACCACATCATTCCCATTGTGCAAAAGTGGTTAATTTTTCAATTTCGATTCCGCAGGAGACTCCCATTTCAAGAAATCGTTCTGTTTTTCTTTAGGTATACTCGTGTATGTGATGACGGGCGAAGAGGGATTTCAAGCTATTTACATGGTTTACTGCCTTTTTAATATGATATGCTGCGTGAAGGAGTTGATTTTTTTGCACATTCAATAAGAAGAATAAACTCGGATTTTTTTCTCAGAGAAAAGAGTAAAGATTAAAGAAAGGTGAGTAGAGTGGAAAGACAAAAAAAAAACTTCATACTTTAAATTTAAAAGAAGTAGCGACCCGACAACACTACTACTTCTACAACCACGACGACTACTACTTCTGCCTCATCATTTCACAGTGCTAAATAAATTAGCCAAGACAAAGAAAAAAGTTTTTGAGCGGGCTTCGACCACATTTTTTGTAGAAGTTTCTTTCTTTCTTTATCCTCACACATCGAGACAATGTGGAAATGATGAGGAACAGGAACGTACATGTCTTTAAGTTTATGAATGTGAGTGAACGTGCATGCAAGCAAGCGAGTAAGCATGCATACCTCCTAGATTAAAATCCAGACATATATGTATAAATCGAAAAATCCAGCTAGACAAGTACAAGTGGAGTTATTTTTTTGTTGCTTCGTTCGTTCGTGGGTAATGACGACGATGATAATGATGAAGCTTGAAGTATTTCTCACTTTCGGAACTACGTCTTATGAGCTGGGATTGAGTTTGAGATTCGACTCCCACTAAAACCCTTCTCTTCTCAACCCTTTCATTTTTTTTTTGTCTTTTATGTTGTACTTATGTAATAAATGAAACGAAATGACTTTTAGCTTCGTCGAGCGTATCAGCAAAAACTGCACTGCGTATATGTATTCACTTAAATAATGAATATGATTGTGATGTTGATGATTGCATCGCATGCATACAAAATACCATGAAAAAGTATACTTATTTGCACTGAGACGTGTATGTGTACGCACCATATCTCCATACAAAAACTTCAAGTCGTATCGTTCATCTCTTCTTCCATCCAAGACTCATTTTCGTATTTTTTGTTTGCATTTTTTACAACATTTACTATTCCATGCGCATTCCATTTACAACAATTTTTTTTGGCTTTTATCCAGTGAGCTGAGCGATGTGTGTATTATATCCATAGAATTGTATGTAATGTAAACTCGACTTACGTTTTTTTAATTCACACAGGTGATGTGATTTGATGAGCTGAAAGCTTTTTTTTTTGTTCAAGAGATAAAAAAAATCGCAAAGGTAAAGTCAAGACGCGATGATGAGAGAGTGCAAAGCTCTTTCGTCCTTCTTCGACTTTCCCCAATCAACGAGTGAGATCACATGTATGTAGGAATTTCGCCTGTTTTTGTGTGCTCACATGCTGAAAAGAATGCCCGGAGGCTCTGAAACAAAAACGCCAACATTACAATCACCTTTACTTAATGCGGACATTGAGTTGGCGTTCGTTCTCTATTCATCATCGTGCCAGCAGCATCACATCACATCGTACGAGTCGACTCGTACGTAGGTATTACGCTACTAATCCTATATGCTCTGTCCACTATTATCCACACGCAAAAAATGCTTATTTATGTATCTCAACAAAGTCGACGGAATTAATTACATGTGTAGATCAAAATAAGATGACAATATTATGCCATGCCTGTATATTTTTTCAATCAGTATCAATCAATTTGAAAGTATCAGTTCAGAAAAATAATTGCATTTTTAATCAAATGCCTACTCTCTATTGAGACGATTTCAAATTTTAAAATCGTATTAATCAAAGAGAGACGATCGGTTTGTGTCGAAAATCGCAGTGGGAAGCACGATCAAAGTTTTCTCTGTGGAGTCAGCCAGTCAGTCATTCTCATCCAAATTGCTCTAGATACTCAAACTTTTTAGCCCACTTGACTCCTATATTGTCTCTCGAGGGATGTGACCACCATCAAGATTGTTGTCGGTAACCGTTAAGCTGTACATTTTATTAGCAAATGCCCTATCAAATCCAACATGAGCTTCAAATTGTGAAACAAAAAGTACGAAATACATAATGTTTGCACTTGACTTTTTCGCCCGGCAACAAAGTTAACGTTTTATTGCTCAGGGCATTANTTCTGGTTGCTTAAGGGGGCAAATATGCCAACCTTGCTTAAGGAAGGTTTGCTTTCTTAAGAAAGAGCTTTCTTCAGCAAGGAAGCGTCTACACATAGCTTCCTTTGCATCCAAGCAACCAGCCAAGCACAAGTATAGATTGGACTTTAGACTTTTTCCCCTGTATATGTATATTAAGCTGAAGTGGAAATGATGTAACTGTGTGGATTGTCGAAGAAGAAAGGAAAGGAATTCTGAAAAAGAGAATTGGGGATGGGATGGTATGGTATGAGTTTACTTTTTTGCTCATGTCATTTTTTCCTCCTAATGTCTACTGCTGCTGATCTGAGCAAATGCCAATATCCTCCTTTCTTACTTACTTTTTTGACTGTCTCCCCTTCATTTAACCTAACCGGTGAAGTAGATGTAAACTATTGAAGAAAATGTTTGCTTAATGACGGGCAAAGGAAGAAAAAGTCAATTATATTATTACTGAAATGAATGATGCAGAATCGAGATAAATAAATGGAGAGTGTAAATATAGTTTTTTTACATGCCAATATTTAATGTTATCTCTTTGTCTGTGTTGACGTATGTGTGGAGGTAGCACTAGCCAAAGCAGCAGGTTCACTCCACTTTTACTTCATCGCCAACAAAAAGGCGAGACAAAGGATGAAAGATGTGCAGGATTCTATGTTGTGTGAAGCACCTTTTTTATATTTTCCTATTAGCACAGCAAATGAATCATCTCATCATTATGATAATGTGGAGCACAAGCCATTTATCCTCTCGTAAAATAAATAAATATGAGAAGAGTTTTATGACTTATGCTGAACTGATGCCAAAGCTCAAAGGGAAATTTTTCCATCGGCGCGGCACCTGGCTCCCATATCCGCCCAAATTTTCCGGTGAAATATACTGTTTAAGCATGGCGAATTTATTTGGATTTCTTTCACTCAATTTCATTCATTAATTGATTACAAACAACCGAATCGCAAGATTAAAGGGCGGAAAATAGTCTAGTTTTCATAGATGAATATAAGATCGACTTTTTAAATCTCTCGGTAAATTTAATTCTTAAAAGGATTATTTCATTCGGGTTCGTCGGGTCGATCCACTTTTTGTTTTTTGTTTTCTGGTTTAAATTTGAGACTTAACTTGAGCCCGTAAAATGATATGATTTCATTTAAATCCATTTTCCATGTAGTTTGATACCGTTTCTATCTTGACTTCTCTTCTTTTTTTCTTTTTCCTTTCTTGTCATGTCATGTTTTCGGCTGGCTGGCCCGTCCATCATGATACTTTATGGAGCATGAATGGTAGTGCAGTGCATGCGGATTCCTATTCCTACATCATATCATCATTATAATTCCTTTGGTTGAGCTGCTCCTGATAGAGTCAACCGTTTGTTTCTTTCTTTATGCGCTTTTATATTGGGAATAAGAGTTCATTTCAATGAGAGCGGTGCACAAAAAAGGTTCCAAAAATACTTGGTTTCACTTTACAAGAAAAACCCTAAACCAGACAAAAAGATTTTCTCTGTGTAAGGCATATCATGATTCTCCCTATCCCCACATATTTACTTACTACTACTTATGCGATGCGATCTAACCCTTTTCCCCGTAGAGTTTTGCTAAGATATTTATGGGTTGCATGCGGTGAAAAAAAGTCAGTTTACAATTCAATATTAGTTTCGTTTCATGAAAAAGAAAATAAGTTAGAATGAGAAGCGCTTCAATACCAAAAGAGTCAGTTAGCTCCGAGGATACATATTTTACATGTGTGTCATGTAAATTTGATGATGATAAGACTAAACTAGACTTTACCATTACATTTACAGCAACGACTACGCAATTTCATAAAGAACAAAGAACCTCAAGCTTCACTCCATTCCATGCAGACAGCCTATTCCTAAAAAAAACTTTGGACTCTTCTACTTCTTCTCTCCTTTTCTTGACTTCCTCCAAGAGAATACTCCAAAAATGACTTTCCAACGAACCCAGTAGACTTTTTTTAGGAGGATGACGATGAATCACTGGTTGTGGCGGTGGCTTCGCTAAGGTAGGGCTTGGCAGCAGAAAAACTTATTTTTTTCTTATACCTAATAATACACTTGAATGCGGGTATTTTCCACACTTTTTTGTCTGGTCTTGTTCCCAGACTCTTCACTGCATTCTGAAAAACACTGAAGCCGGTTGTTTCACGTGCTCCGATTAGGAAAAGTCATTCCCTCGCATTCGCATAAAAGCAGATTATGTCTATTTCACACCACTTAAAAGTTATATGTACAATATAATATGTTAAGCTCATATAAGCCCTTCGTAAAGGAAAAGTATGTTCCGCAGTGTGAATACCGACGGAGAAATGCCATGGCACGCTGCGGAAGAGAAAAGTGAACGGAGATGATGATGTTGTTGATGATAATTGAAGAAGTGAGCCAAAAACCAGGGTCAGGCTAGACAAGTTAACATTAGCTTGGGAAGCAGTTTTGTCTGGTATGTTATTTTCATAAAAAGGCTAAGAACGCCACTATATCTTCAAGCTATGGTATGCACTTTTTAGATCATAGATCAAGCCAAGAGAAAAACGCAGCAGACGCACCGCACCGCAGCATGTGCATGAAACCAGACAAAGTGAAAGGAAGAACATAAAAAAATTTCATACAAAAGTCAAAGTGGAAAAAGTAAAGGGCATTACGGTTTGATCATTATTACAGCATGTGACATTTTACTAGAACACATGCATACATTTGGAGTAACAAAAATCAATGAAAATTATCGTATCAAGGCAATCCAAGGCAAATCAAGCGCACAGAAAATTGTATCAGAGAAAATGAATCGTTTTATTTTTGTCCACATCTCAGACATGACGCGCTTGTGGGACCGAGAAAGAGGAACTCTTCTCCCGTCTTTTCAAGCTGGGTGTTAGAATATGAGTATTTTTGTCAATTTTCTCATTTTGCCCCAATTTCGAAACTTTTTGTTGTCAGAAATTTTTCCACGACCTAAGGATTCTAAATATGTAATTTGTTTGGTGTTT
>JAHZMX010004511.1:0-55752 GCA_027743895.1 Seira musarum
TTTTCATTCATAACTTTCGATTTCGCCATGTAGGATTTTTCTACCAAAGTAAAAGATGTAGCTGAAGGTCTGGGGAACATTTTGCACCAAAAATTAGATCTCTAAAATTGTGCCTTCACCACGAAAAATCGCCATCTTTGTAGCCCAAAATCAGGCCCACCGCTACGTTACTAAGCGCTACCACTCTTTACCAAAAGGGGAAACGCATGAAAACGTAGTTTGTAGACTTCCAGTGTGATGCTGATCTTTGATTTTTATAAAGTTTAGAATTGTCGCGAATTTTAATTATTTAGGAATTTTGTCATTTCAGTTTCACATGAGCACTACTCTCATTTTCACCATTTCGCCGCAGTTTTTTTTAAAAATAAGGTTAGTATATATAATAAGAAACATATTTGTAGATTGTCCAGATCACAGTATCGTAGTAAAGATGTACGCTTACTACTTAATTAAAATGGCGTTTCATGACCATATTTGTTTCCTTTGAAAGCAGCGTGTTTGATCTGGCCCGGTTGCAAAAATTATGTCCTTTATTCCCATCATTTCCACGGAACTCTTTGTCCTGTGGAATGTCTAGTCTGTGAGAATAGTATGTGGAAGGGAATCGTGATGAGAATCGAAAGTTTGGGGTTTTCTTTTTCCTATTGAACCATCTCACCCTTCGTCTTTTTCATTTACTATTTTAAAGAGGATTTAACCAAAATAGAATAGTCTGTAAAAAAAATATAAGTATGTATTTATAAAAAATCTCGGATCTCCTTGAGCTGTCCAGCGAAAAAGTAGCAAACAGCTACAATATTACCTCACATGCACTTTCCCATTTCCTTTAAAAAGCGAATGCATGCATCCGTATAAGGATTGGGAAACTTTATACCGAAGAAGACTACATATATTTTATTATACTTGTTTTAGATAATACTAGTTTATAGCACCCCAATAAAAAGGGAGTATGCGTAATATCCAGAAAAAACTCGAAACAATGTTTTTAAGACAGCCAAGTTAAGTAAACCTGTTAATGAATAAGCTTTTAGGATTATCGCTGAATTCGCTTTTATGCACTCGTTTACGAGATGAAAATGCAATTTAATCATTTTATGCAGGATTCGTTTTTTGTGCAAAAAAGTGAAACAATGTTTTTCGCAAATACTTTATGACCATTTGATAGATACAATGTTTCGTGAAACAGTTTTTATGACACTGGTAATAATAATTACGGAATAAAAATCAGGATTTTTAGTGCTGACTTTATGTTGGTTGCATTTAAGTATTCATTTATGTTTTTACTTCTGTGTCAGTTTGGGCTTTAAAATGAATCAGAAGTGCAAACAATGACTTTCATAAATGGGGCAACATGAGATTACACACAAAATTAACTAGAATGATAAGATGAGGATTGGAATGGAATTGGAATTATGCTGGATTTACGTGAATGCAAAATTGTGTAACGGATTTCCTTTGAAAGTAATTTAGGTTGAAAAGTTGAAACGCACTACAAAAAATTAATGCTTCGCCCAGCTAAAGATAAAAATTTTATTATTGGATGAATGAAGGATGTAAAGGATCTCTACGAAGCATGTTTAGTATTTGACTAGGTTCATATCTCTAAATCAATATCAAAAGTTCAGAAAAATATGAGAATAGGATCGAAAAAAAAACTGATGATGTAGAAAATAATTTAAAAAACACCGAAATGATATATCATTATGTATTATTGCTTCAACTCATCATGATGTATGTGTATGTAAAAAGCCAATATCAATATCAATACAAAGTCGGTTGCTTTGATGAACAAATTCAAAACCGTTGTTTTTAAACTCCTACTTATTTTAACTAGGGAGTCAAGAATTTTACAGCCTTTCATATCGCTACTAGTTTGTGTTCCCCTTACACAGATAACTCTTCCCAAAACCGCATGGGTCTTGTTGCGTTATAGCGAAGGCGTTGTCAGAAAGATGTCATACACAATTTTTCCAAACAGAAAAGAAGAGAGAAGAGCTGAAGTGAAGCCCTGTAGTGAACAAATTGAGTCACATTCTGGAGTGCCGTTTTAACTATAGCCTAACAAGGGTTTCGATTTCGATATTGTTACATATTATGATGGCTCGGGACTCGTACGCCCTCTAATAGAGAGAAAGCCGGAATGGTATCATTTTGGTTTTAGGGAAGCAGGCAGAAAAAAGGATGTAAACAGAGAGATCCGGATTCTCACCACTTCACTTGAGCTGGCTGGAGCTGAGCTGATCATTATGTTCACGAAACAAAACAATAACAGTGCAGAAATAAGGGTATTACACACATCTTTTTCTTTCTCATGGGGGTACATATACGTAATGTTATCTTATCATGTAGTCGGCAGATGATTTTTCGTTTTCGTCCTCGTCAATTTCAGGTGATCGAAAAGTCTCAGTCCTAGTTCACATTATTGTATTGACATTGAGTATGTTAACTGTTGCAGTTAAAATTCATTAGCCCTCCGTAATCAATATTATGTCTGAAGACGCCATCAAAATTATGGAGGGTGACACTGACCCTTCAAACGCTTTGGAAACACCTCTCGTTCCAGCTAGAGACAATGAAGTTCGGTCAGATGTGCTGGAAGATCCCTTTTGGAATGATAAGCTTAATTTGGTGGGACATTGTGCCATTTGTATGGGAGCAGGTTCTGCGGGAGGAGGACGGCGAGATATGGTGGTAATGAATCATCTCTGGTCCTATTTGAAAGATGATTGGAAAGACGAATACATTTCCGAGTTTGTGTTTGTGATGGAGAAGGGAAGAAGTAGGGAATCGAAAGAGTCCAAAGTTCCTCCATTGTGCTCATTATGTAGAGATAGTTTGAAAATCTTGGATAAGCTTCACGAAGATTTGATTAGTATTCAGAGAAAGATTGATACTCAAGCTCGAGCAATTAGGAGAATGATGGAGTCTGGAAAACTCGAACGGGGATTTCTAAGATTTGCTAAGGATGTGAAGAACGCTAGCCTACCAGCAAGGTGCCTATCTAATACGTTGGAGTTCCTAAGTCGGCTTCATGGCCGAAGTACTGAAGGTATAAATTTCATGATTACATAATGTTTAAATGAAACTAGGTAAGTATGTATGTGTAGGGAAGGAAAATATACCTAACTCCTTAACTGTACACATTTTGTTATTCACAGAATTGCAAACCTTAATATCATCCGTTGATGTTTTTCCGAATGAAGATGAGGGTGAAGATGTCGACGAAGATTTGAGCAGTTTAAGTAGGAAAATAAAACGCAAGAAGAATGAAGATGGATCTCGAGATGATGCGGATCCAGAAGTTTCCTTTAAAGATTTTTTCGATGAATCATCTGAATCACGAATGTTGCTTGATTCGTTTGATCTCAGTCCGTCGACCCCCGCTTCTGAGAGTCGAGATGACAATGATTACATTCCTACCGACGACGACGAGGAAGAAAGTTCTGCTCCAATGCCTCCAATTAAGGCTGAACCACAATCTGAAAATGAAGTTGATTTTGATCCTAATGATTTTATGGAAATCGACGACGACAATGTTCCCAGAGGAAGAAAAAATAAACGGGGTCGGCCTCCAACCAAAAGTATTTCTAAACCATGTCCTAAATCTGTGAAAGAAAAACTAAAGAGAAGTCCAGACAAGCTTATGCCCAAATCGAAGACCATGAAGCGGATAAGACAGTCAGGAACTACCTCAGGTTCGGATTCTGAAGGATTCTCAAAACGAGTAAAAATTAAAAAGGAGATACAGTCAGGAGATGAAGATTTTAATAATTCAAACGAAGAGGATGAGAATGACGATAGTGATAGTGAATGGGAAAAAGAGACCAAAAAGAGAAGGTCATCCTCCTCGAACAAGGGAAAAGTAAGATTACCAGCAAGAGAGGGTAGATCTGATGAACTCAAGTATAAAACGCATTCACGGAAGAAATGTGAAGTTTGTATGGAAAAATTACCCCTATCAATACTTTTCGATCATTTGAAATCTCACGTGAAGGATTATGCCTGCATGTGTCCCAATTGCGGCCAGTCATTTATGTCCAAGCATCGCTTAGAAGTTTACCATTATCAGAAATGGCCAAAGTGCCGAATTGCCGCTGGACTCCCTCCACCTCCATGGTCAAAAAAATGTGAAGCCTGTGAGTTCACCTCCGACTCGCACGTAACTTTGCGCTCTCACCTTCAGAAGCATGAACTACCCGCTGATAAAACTTATCCTTGTCCATTTAGAAACTGCGAAGAAAAATTTTGCCTTCGACAAAATGTGGAATTTCATTTGGAAAAGCACTACAATCAAGGTTCATCCTCGGCAGCTTCGCAACGTTGTCCTGTCTGTGCAAAATGCATTGAGTATGACGCGGATGTCGATATGAAAAGTCATTTGAAAAAGTCGCACAAGTTAAAAGAGGTTTTCCCGTGTAAAGGGTGTCCCCACGTGTATCACGACAGAGAAGCATTGTTGAAACACATCTTCCCTAAGCACCAAAAGCAAGGCATACATTGTGATGTGTGCACGAATGACGATGTCAAATATTTTAAGGAAAATCAGTTACGTGAGCACTATTTCACTACCCATTCCATAGGATCGAAACATCTCTGTGACCTTTGCGATTATATTGGATTCGGACCGAAGCAGCTTCAGAAACACAAATGGTACAAACATAAAAACGGCGAAGTGTCTACTCCGCTAAAGATTTTCAGATGCGAAGTTTGCACGGACTCGGTATATGAATACAAGTCCAAGGACGCGCTCACCTCCCATAATATTAAGGTGCATGGTGCAGAGCCCTTCTCGTGTAAAATTTGTGGAGAAACGTTTGAAACTAAAAATCGTTGGTGGCGTCATGAACGTTTACATCTTGGACCGATCGAGCCACGATACAAATGCGAATACTGCCAAAAACAATTTAATATTGCCAACAAGTTGAAGGATCACGTTGACCGGGTGCACTTAAAAGTCTTTGTCAATACTTTCAAGTGTGATCAATGCCCGAAATCATATAGTGATATTTGCGGTCTTCGTTATCACAAATCAGGTAAGTATTTACAAATGTGCTTTTCCACTACAATTTGTATCTTTAGATAATAATGGAATTTATCTTTGACAGCGGTTCATCTTGGAATCAAGTATCAATGCGATGAATGCGGTCAATCATTTGCGGCGCCAGGAGCCCTAAAGACTCATCAAAGAAGGCACACGGGAGAAAGACCGTAAGCAACTCACTAATTATAATTCTATATTTGACATGAGCTGAATGATTTATTGATTTTTTTTCTAAAATCACTTTTCAGGTACAAATGTCATCTTTGTCCAAACACTTTTAGGTACTCATTCAAACTATTGTTCTCTCTTTTATTAACATGAATATGATTCAAAACTAAATCATGTTGTAATTACGTGAATATGTTGTAAATATATTTTTTAGGCAACCGGATGCATACAAACGGCATATATTTTGCCATGAGACTTTGGGAGAAAAGTTCAAGCCGAAAAAAACTAATGATAGGAAATTTAAAACTGAAACCGACACTCCTCCTGTAGCCGCAGCTGGGCCTAGTATGTCCTCCGAGAACAATTAAGTTTAAATAGTAGTAGTATAGCAAACGTAAGTTTGAATTTTTATTACTTTTATTATTGTGAAAATAAAAAACAAAGGTTTCAAAGAATTTTTAAAGGTTTACAAAACCATTTCCATGCATGTTCGGAAAGTTGGAAGAAGCACCTGTAGCCGGGGTAGTCGTGAAAAATTCCACATGATCTTTCATTAAACCCACTTTTACTTCCGAGGACGAAACACTTTGTTGGCTGAATGAAGTTGTTGGCAAGCAAGTAGCAGAATTTGATGCATTTAAGGTTGTTTCACCTGAGGGCTTAGGTGCTGAAGAGGTTAATGTCTTCATGTTTGGTTCGTCATCTTCCAGGGGCCTGAAATGCATCCTCCTGATCCCCACATTTCGTTGTTTCACCCTGTTATGCACGAATCGTATGTGCTTCAAGCAGGTATCCTTCCTCTTGAATCTGGCAGGACAATGAGGACAATAATGAGATCTTAGATTGGTATGATTAGGGAGGTGTCTAGCTAAATAGTACGGATTTCTAAATTTTTGTCCACAAATATGGCACATATGCTCAGATTTTGACCTGTGCTGCATTTTCAAATGCCATTTATATCCAGATTTATGAATGTACGACTTTTTACAAATCTCGCATGTATATGGCTGTGCTTTCTTTGGCCAATCTGGATCGTGGATTTTCATTAAATGCAATTTCAGGTTTTCTCTGTTCAGATAAATTTTTCCACACTGATCGCAAGTAAAGGTTGGTTTTTCCTTTGGCTTTTCGTTGGCGTCTGTATCATTTTCGGTACTTTTTTCGTGTACATTTTTTATGTGATTGATCATTTGCTTTCTCCACAAGAATTTTTCATCACAGCGCGAGCAATGGTACGGATCTTTGTCGTGAAATACTATCAAATGATTTTGTAGGGAATCGTCAGTTTTGAAAGAGGGTGTTTTTTCAGACGGTTGGCACTCGGTGCAAGTGAAGGTTTCACGTTCTTTCTTCTTTCTGCTTCCAATGTCTATCTTGTGAACTGCAATTTTATGACGTTTAATCGTCGTTTCATATTTGAATTCTTTCTCGCAAATATCGCATTGATATCTCTTTCCTAAATGAATGGCCTGAACGTGGAATTTGAGACCTGCTTTATTCTCAAACGTTTTTGAACAATGCTTACACTCAAAGAGTTTTTCATTTCGATGCACAACGCGCTGATGAATGCGCATCACGAACTGCGAGGAGAAAGTCTTATCACACTCAAGACATGGAATTCTGATAGGGTCCGGTTTGATTTCGGGGTGGTAGGTCCTTTGATGGTACTGAAGTTGTCTGGGCGTAAGAAAGGTTTTAGCACAAACTTTACAAGATACTTTGCCATCATATTTTTCGCCATGTCGCCGACATTTATGGAGTATAAGTGATTTCTCATTTTTGAATGGCTCTAGATCGTGACATAAGTCGCATCTGTATTCCCGAATTCGTTTATTTTCACTGCTTCGGGGTTTTGTACTTTCAGTTTGTGTTTCTGCAGACGGAGGATCGCCCTTTGTTTGCTTAAGTTGTTTCATTTGCCCGAGTTGATATTCGGACCCCTGTGAAGGTTCCGTTTCATTGATTTCTTCAAATGTATTTTTGTTTCCTTTTCCGCTACTACTGTCCGCAGGATCCAATCCTAAATTTTTAAGAAGTGATCGTGGTGGCCGACCTCTTCTTTCCTCACGGGTATCATACTTTTCTCTTTTCCGCTTAGCTGTTAATCGCTCCTTAACCTCTGGAAGACTTGGATGCAAATTTTCTTGATGTCGTTCAAGTGTATGTCGAAAGTTAAATATTTTGCCACAACCTGAACATTCGTGCTTCTCTTTTAGATGAAAGGCTTTGGTGTGAAGGGTTCTCCCTAGCTGATTTGTAAATTTTTTATCACAATATTCGCATGAGAAAGGTTTTTCCTTGAAGTGTACAATTTTCTTATGATGTTCAACATAATAACGGCTACAAAATGATTTGTTACACAGTTCACAAAAATATTTTGTTTGGTCAGGCGTTGTTTCCGGATGTTCTCGCTTCTCGTGTCGATAAAGTGTTCGTGCTGTATAAAATGGCTCGTTACAAGTTTTACATCGCAAAGGTTCAGCTCCATGTTCATTCACTTTATGGCGAATTAAAGCCTTTTCAGTTGAAAACTTCAAGTTGAGGTCGCAGCATTCATCGCAGTGATAAGTCCAAGCCCGAGAACATTTTTGGCCAGGAGGTTTTTTAACAATGACAGTTGTTTTCAAGGCCTCGGAAGATTTCTGTTTGACTTCTTTTTTAAAAGGTTGATGAGAATTCTTTCTAGGGCGGCCACGGGCTCTTTTAGTTCCACCTTCTAGAGTTGAACCGAAGTCAGACTTTTCATTTACGCACGTTTTCGGAGTAAATTCAGACAGAGGATCGTTCTCAGGGGTATCTGAATTTTCAGAATCCGACGTGGCATCCATCAAAGTCTCTTCATCTACTGTAGAATCTAGATCGCTGTTGGCGCTTTCAATTTCTTCTTCATCAGATTTACTAGCAGTTTCGACTTCATTACTATATTTGTTATTTTCACTATCAGAGGCACTTGAAATTTCAGCTTTGTGCACCTTTCCTACTCTTCTACGTTTCTTCTTAGGGTGTGTATCGGGGTGGTTCTGATACATTTTGTTCCTACTAGATTCCTCTCGAGAATTTTCAGTAATCAATTCTGTTGAATCCACTCCTTCAACATCTGATGGCGCCTCGATTTTTACCTCTGGGTAGTGAAATCCTTTTTCGGCCTCATCGTCAGTTCCAGGGTAACTTTCTTTATCCGAGCACGAGGAAGGACTTTCCGCTGGAAAAAGTAGTTCACATGCCGTTAAAGGATACACTGGTCCAGATGCTGGTTGAGGTTTACTTCGTGTCCTGAGATCTAATATAAAAATTGTTTTTGATGATGAATTCATTTCGTTTTTAGTATTCTTTTAAAAAATCATAATTTTACTTACTTTCAACAAGTTTCTCGCCTTTGCCAATACCGAGTCGAATGAATTCCAAGAAATTCAACGTGTCGGCAATGAAAGTTTGATTCCCCCTTTGGCGTAATTTTTTCTCAAACCTCCATCTTTCAGTTTCAGAAACGACATTGCCGTTATCAGTTGTCAAAATAGTTTGCTGGATACGCTTAACTTGTTCCTGCAGCGTGTGCCTGATCATGATCCAGTCTTGATGGACACCTCTTAGAATTTTCACTTCCTTATAGCAAATGTCGCACAATGGAGGGACCTTTGTTTCTTCAGCCTGATCTTTCTTAGAAGAGTCCAAGAATAAGAAATCAGGAATGTCATATTTTTCCCCTGAATACAAAATGTTTTTCACTCCAAAGCGAAGATAGTGCCATAAGAAGTTAACTGACGCAAACTCTGAGGACTGTATACTTTCAAGTTTGCAAGTGATGTCAGTGTCTATTGCGCCTCCTTCGAGACTCCTCGCTTTTCCAAGGCATAATGAACAGTGTCCAATCAGATCTATTTTCTTCTTTAATTTAGGTCGTGGTTCTACTTGGGAAAGAGGAAGATGAACTGATCCATGATGGGCCCCAGCTTCCAGACATTTCTCTTCTTGTTCCATATTAACCAAAAAAATCTAATCTTAGAGATTGAGAATTACTGAGGTCAAAGAATACATTTTAGTTAATTTTGCACACTAACACATTATATTATCTCACAAGTTGTGAGTCACAACTCAAGTACCCATGAACAGGTGAGGGTGAGATATTATGTTGGTGCTTATTATGAGTGAACCGCAAGTCGGAGTAAGTGGATTCGATTGTTGTTATTATTGATGATGATGAAGTAAAATAATAGGTGCACATGCACACAGCACCCATCATATCATCCCATATGCATGGCCATGCTATTTTCGTTTTTTGTTTAGATTTTTATTCCATCTCTTTGTCATACCTTAGCTCTTTTCTGTGAGAGCTTTTTAGTGCAATAACAAGGAAAGTAATGAGGAACATGGAACATCTCTATAATTTCTCTAAAATTGTCCATAAAACTCTAAAGCAATTTGAACAAATTCATTCAGTATATCCTTTAACTCTAATGATGCTAAAAACTGTTTTATAAATCTGTCAAGTCAGATTCAGGAGTATAAAATCATAAAATAAATGATTGCTGTGATTTACGGTTTTATAACGGAAACGAGAAATTACACTATAATAATAAGGGACAGGGAGAAAGTTTCATTTTAAGGGTGACATGCAAGTTAACGCAGAAATTGCTATTAATAACTTCATTTTCACAACAGATAAAAAATGTTATGTCACATCCGTTTCCGATCGCTTCGTACTATGAGCTGTGAATGGGTGAAAGATGGAATTACCTATATGTGAGGAAATGTCCAATTCTTTATGCGATTTAAAAGCACGCACTGGGCGCTTTTGACATGAAATATTTACCACAAATTATTGAATGGCTTCACAATTGATTTAACCTAATCATAATCATAATGAATGATTTTGATCTACGTATGGGGTCATGCAGGGAATTTGAAAAGTTCAATCGATCAATTTTAACTTTTGGATAATAATGTAACTTTTGCTGTTAAAATGGGCCAGGAATATTTTAGTTACTACATCAGCCTTCGACCCGTTACATGGTTTGGCTAGTATCACAATATCCCAGTGAGGTTTTGAAAAATCTTGTGTAATCTGTAATTCTGTAAAAGCTGGAAGCTAATGTGAAAAACGAAATGAATAATTCTAAAGTGTTTTTCTTTGTCATCTTCTTGTTAACATCATTTCAATTTAAAACATGTTACGCTTTGCTCTACAGTACGATTCACTGATAAAAGTATTTTTAATATTCTCTGTTGTGATTTTAAAACTATTTTTATCGGTAGTTTTTTTTTCTTATCTCAGTAATCCGGCAGAATTGCGCGAGAGGAACGGTATTCACACCTCCACCCTCTGCCGTCAACAGTATTTGTCTTCAGTGCGTTTGCGTTGTCACGAATATTGCATACTGCAAACCTGTAGTGGTCCAGTTAAACGTGGTTTGCTCAGCGGCAGCAACTGCAGTTCCTGTTACTGCTGCTACCACTCCTACCACAACAACCCCAAGACCGTTAACAATTCCAACGATGGTCACATCTCCGACTACAGGAACAGCAATTAATCCTAGGGCAAGTCCGGCACCTGTTGCTGCTAGTTCAGGTACTGGAATGGTAAATCTGGCTCCGGCTATGAACAATATGATGATGGCAATGCAACCAGTTATGCTGATGATGATGGCAGCAGCATCCGGGACGCCTGTAGCAAGTATGGCTCCTGCACCAGTAGCAGGGCGCAAATAATGATAATGACTAAAAAATTTTCTTCCAGCTATCATACGATGAATTTGGTTCAATTCAACCTTACAATTTTTCGTTCTTTAAGCATTAGTTAAAGGTAGCAAAACTTTTAAATAATTTTTAGTTGGTGACGTTTTTCATGCGTTCGACAATGACGATGAAACAATTTATTGTCAGAATTATTTATATGCGAGGATTTATTTTTAAAATAATATGCAAATACTAAACCAGCGTACGCATGAAATAGTTTTAAGATTTAATATACAGTTGTATAAAACTATATTTACACTCTACATATATTATTCTGCAATATTACTAGCAAAGTGTTGTTTTATTACACATAAAATTGCATGAACCAAGGCTAAGCTTTATAAAGTTGTACACCATTTACATAACGGTTAAGATTTGCTGTCATCGTTCGTTATTACTATTTCCGCAATCAACTGGTGACCATCTACTATTTCATCACTTTCTGCTTCTTCATCTTGGACTGACTCTGGAGATCCGTCTTTGATACTACCTAGAAATACTGGTCCTTCTGCAACGCTTGTGACGGCATTTTCGTTTTCGGAAGTTTTAGGGTCAACATCAGCACATTGAGAATTTGAAACGGCGCCGCCAATATTTTCATTAATTTTTGAAGCTACCATATGGACTTCTAGATTATGGTAGCGAAGATCATATTTTGACGCGAATTTCTGGTCACAACTGTCACATGAAAACTTTTGCTTATTCGCGTGAACGTTTCTTACGTGCTCGCTTAGGTTCCGTTTAGTAAAGAAAACCTTCTGACAATGTGAATATGGGCAAATGGGTCGTAGCTCTCCAGTTTCCGGATTAAGAGTAGGTTTCTGTTCTTTCATGTGCACCCGTCGTTTGTGACCAATCATGTTGGTTCGCTTTCTAAATATCCGTCCACATACATCACACGGATAGGTTCTTCCTTGTCCGTGAAGGACCATGTGCTCCTTCAGGTACCTAGGATTACCAAAGGATTTTCCACAAATGTTACAAACTGGTCGGGTTTCACCCAAGTCGACCCAGTGAATGGTTCGTTGGTGCGACAGAAGGAACGTGTTTCTTCGAAATGATTTTCCACATAACTCACAAGAAAATGGTTTTTCACCTGTAAAAATTGAAATCTAGCATTAGTTTAAAATTTAAACGCCTTATAAATTAAGGGTTTTGGAAAAAAATTGCTGAACCATTTATATATTTTATATACCTGTATGAACTGATCGATGTTGAGACAGGCTTTTAGCAGCGCGAAAAATTTTACCACATATCTCACAACATGCAGACTTATCAGCCGGAGTTAGTTCTGGCTTCGAGTGCTCCACCAGATGCGATTCCAAATGACCAACCTTTTTGAAAATTTTACCACACACATTGCATTTTAATTTTTCAATGTCTTCAGCGCTCGTATGGTGTTCATACTGTCGATGTTTGACTAGCGCCTTCCTTGAATTGAATTGCTTGTCACAAATTCTACAAAATTGTCGGTTCTCACTTTTGCCCTGACATTTGTCTTTTTCGTGTTCCTGATGAAATAAGAACGAACTGTAGTTTATAAACTTTGCACCACATTCCTGACAAATGTGAGGACCTTTAGGTGGTGGTCTTGAAGCTTCTTCCTTGTTTAACTCCTTCTGCTTGTGAGAAACCCACCAGTGCTTTCTAAGCTTGTCTTTTCTACTAAATGAGCAGTTGCAGATTGGACACGATTCTAGATTTGACCTGGACTCTGAATCTGATTTTTCGTCAGCAGGAGTGATTTTGCAGGATTCCATTTTCCTCGCAGACTTTCTCCTCAAAGAGCCTTTTGTACAAGAGATGTCAACTGGGTCCATGCCAGGGTCGTAGTCAGTGTCATTCACATCGTCTACTCCAATGTCATCAGTTTCATACACAAAATCATCATCTTCTAATTTTTGTTCAATACTCAACGGACTATGATTTGATGTCGTTGTTATTTTTCCATTTTGATCAAAATACGTAAGTTCCACATGGTCTTCACTGTCAATTTTCCTCCACTTTGATTGGTTGGTTGCTCTACCTATAGTATTTATCAAACATACCTTTATGCAACCTGTTATATTATTATTATTATTATTATTATTATTATTATTAGTTTAGAGCTATTTAGTCTGTTGAATTTACTGTTGGTCTTGCGCTTGTGAAGTTGAGTCAAAAATTGAATCGAATTTGACATGCAGCGGAATGGTAACCTTGCATCTTGCAAGTCCCCTTCTAATTTTGAACTAATCGTTTTGAAGTCTATACTCTCCATTGTTCTGCGAATCCTCTCTGCTTGTGTCGCTATTCTCCGATTAATCTCGATCAATTTGGAATGCAGAAAGTTTAAGGCCTTTACTTGATCAAGACAGGAATTGCACATTGGAGGAATCTTAGATTCCCTGTAAACATCATTCGCCTTTTCTACAATGAAAATGTAATCTGAGAACAGGTTGGACACATTAAGGTAAGACCAAATGTGGTTCATTGATAAAAATTCTTCACTTCTTTCCGAACTCGCATTTCTTTCAAGACAGATAACACAGTAATCAAGAGTGTCAATCTTATCTTGCCAATAGTCATCATCGTCGTGATTGGACGTCTCGGGAATCGGGTCTGGACTGGAAGAGGTCTTAATGTTTGGAAAACTTTTTGATTTTGATTGAGAAGATGATGATTCAGCAGGGATCTTTTTTGTGGTTGCCGATGGTAAGGTAATCCGTTCTAAGGGTATTGTCAAAGTTTTCATGTTAGATAACAGCCCCTCATGTCTTGCAGAACGACGTGGTGTCAATGCCATGGTTTATTTATAACATGACTTATTGGTTTGGAATTGGATGCGATAATTTTTTCAGTGACTAAAACTCTTGAGCTATTATCAGCGGGAAGTAAAAAATGGAGAAGAAACACAGCTAGTCGACCAAAATGCCTATTTACCAAATGTTTACAATAATATATAGATGACTTGTTTCCCGCTTCCTTCATTATTATGACTCGTGTATGTGTCGTGCAAGACTGCAAGAGGCAAGAGCTAAAAGGCATAGTAATTTTTTTTGTTTCATGATTCATGCATTTAGATTGAAAGAAGTACATAGATTTCAATATAATTAATCAGATGAGAAATACTTCGACAGTGCATGTTTTTCTTTAGTTTTTATTTAAAAAATTGAAATTGACAGCTTGGTAGAAGGTGGAATACTCGTTAAATGTATGATATACTTATTCTGTAACATTATTGAATAATATATTATTTAAATTAAATTGAGAATTTAGCGTCATTCGATATGACGTTTCCCCTTAAAATATTTTGGGGATCACTATAAAATATTAAGACAAGATACAGATACAACGTGAAATTTCTAACCTAAGTAATTTTACTTCGTAGAATATCCAGTAATAATTTCTATTAAGCTAAAATGTAATCTATTACTATTACAAACCTATCGTATAAGATCATATTAAATATCTAAATTTGAAAAATAATAAGTCTAAGTCAAGTCTAGTTTTTTGGAATCATTTCAATCCTTATGGAATTGAAGCTGTTCAGTCATCATCAGGGTCATGCTCGCATTTGATATCGATAGTCTCAATCTCACGTTTGACGCAAACATGTTCGGCCAACATCAACCTGCTAGTAAAGCTTTCTCCGCATTTAACGCATATAACAGAATTTCGTTTGTGAAGTTTGAAATGAACCATCAAATTACTCTTTCTTGAAAATGTTTTGTCACAAAGCTTGCACTGTAGCTTTGCCAGTTTTGAAGATGGTGATCCTTTTTCCATGCAATGATTTTTAAGTTGATGAGATTCCAAATCCGTTCTGTTGAACGCTTGGAACTTGCATACTGCGCAAGGAAACTTTCTTCCGACCTGGTGTTCGGTATAATAATGAGAGCGAAGGGAATCAATTTCACTGAAGGTCTCATCGGAATCGCAAATGTCACACACCATGCCTTCCTCTTGATGTGAAGCCATGTGGTTGATTAAGCGTGCCCGGTCTTGAAACTGTGTGGAACAAAGAGGACATTCGGGAATGTCAGTTACGTCGTGTAGGACGGCATAATGATGCTTCAGGTTCTCGTTTCTAATTAAACCTAAGCAAATTTTGCACTTTTGAAAAATATTTGTGGGTTCAGTTTTTCGATGATTGTGACGTGAGAACAAATGAATTTCAACGCTTTGTCGCACAGAAAACTTCATTTTACAGCCATCGAGAGGACATTTTAATTTCTTTGAATCGGGATCATCGTGAAATTTGGCAAGATGTCGCCATAAAGCAGACAGGTGGTTGAATGTTTCATGGCATATTTCACATTGCTTATAGCCTGGGTGATCTTCCGCTTTCAAGTTGGTAAATATTACATTACATTTACTGACATGAAACTTCTGCCGTTGAACGTGCTCACGAACAAATCTCCATCTGCACAACGCCGTATAAGTGCAATCGGGAAGGGGGCATTTGTAAGCATAGTCCCCAACGTGGCCACGAGTGTGCTCATAGATTTTCTCGCGTGGTATGTTTTTTGCGCATACGGTGCATAACTGAAGGTTATTCCGGTTGACTCTGGTTCCATTAATTTTGGGAAGTCTATCTAGACTCTTCCTGCCGGAGAGGCTGTAAGTTGTCAACAGTCGTGAAATGCGTTTCTTACGCCATTGGCGGTAATTTATCTCAGCTTCCTTATCTCCTTTGCCATTTTCTTGGTCGCTATTGGACTTTGAATGTTCCTGTGACGCTGAATGGTTTAATGAGCACGGGACGGGGACGTCCCCATCCACATTCATAGTTTCAGTTCCAGTTTTTTCTAAGGTGGAAGTGATGCCAAGGTCGTCTGAGAGGGGATCCAGTAGAATGTTACCTGAAAGCCGAAATATTTGTGTGCATTCAATTCAAATAATAAATATGAATAGTTTGCAGTTTCTAATGTCGATTTAAATTAAAATTTTTACCTGGATCAACTTTTACCATAAAAGTATTTGCACCGTCTGCACATACAGGAGTACTCAGATCTGGATTTTGGTCACTCTCTTCAAGCTTCTTCAAAAATTGAACAGTACTGTCAATGGAATGTTCAGGCACATTTGCTTCTTTTAACCCTTTCAAGAACGTTTTCCTACGGAAGCTGAACTTTCCCTCTACAGATGAATCCACCACGGTTGTCTTGATCTCTCCGGCAATATCTCTCAATTTCTTTTGAATGAGTAAAAGTTCCTGATGAAGTTGATCCAATCCTCTAAATCGGTCAGAACAAGTTGCACACATTGGAGGTGTCTTCGACTTGATTGCAGTGCCACCCAATGTTTTTCCCTGAATAAAAGTGAAGTCCACAGTTCCATCTTTCCAACAAGGTTGAATATAAGGCCAAATGTGATTTACAGACTTAAGGGCACCCCCTCTGCTTGAATTCATTGGGGTAAGCTTCTCGAGACAGAATGTGCAATGACCATTAAAATTCAAGGGAACATTGGAACCCGAGCTTTCACCCACAGCACCTCGACCTCCTGGAGGTTGTGAATTATTGCAAAATCTGGAGAAAACTTTGTTCATTCTGTGAATTTTCTGGAGATGATTTCAATGATGCTGATATTTTTTATTTAAAACGTACTTTTTCATTAACTAAAAAAAAAATCTATCACGACAATCACGAGTAATCACGACTAACGGGAGAAAGACAATCAGCTGAAAACTGAATCAGCCATGAGCTAAGAGAAGTGAGAAGAGGGAACGGAAAACACGAGAAACAACGCAACAAGAATGAGCTGAGCTGTTTATGATACCGTCAAACAAAAATCTGGCAGGTGCATGCGAGTTCCATGAAAGAGAACAAAGTCTCATGAAAGCGTCCACTCTCAAGATTTTTTTGTTTGAATTTTTAATAAAAAATAAATCAATTAGATTAATGACTAAAATTATGATTTATTAAATTTAACAGTTACTGTGAACTGAGACATTGTCGATTTTCGCAGAGCCAGTGAAAAGCGGCGTGGTACTACCACGAAATACGATCATAATTTCTGCATCAACGTCAGCAGAAAATGATAGGCCATACATTTTGTAAGATCCATTACTATCAATTTCGATACGTCCACCATTCTTTCCGTTCACAAAAACTTCCAAGTAAGTACCTTGATATGTGGAAGAGCACCATGCAGATAAGTACAGAGAACATGTCGCACCGTCAGGTCCTTTTAAGGTGAAATCTTGCCTTAGAGCGGTGTTCCAGGTCGGTCCAAGCTCGAGAAATCCGGAATATTCGTTCCTCCATGCATTGTCATTTGTGACTCCAGCCCTTTCCAAGCTTCCACCTATTGTACGATAGATCCATGACTCAGGGAAAGTCCCGTTTGACGTTTCATTTACTTCTTCGAAGTTGCCGTTTAAAATAAGGTTTTTTGAGTCAGCATTGATGATGGCATTAGTAAATTCCAAAGTGGAGATAGACGATGGGGGAGAAATGAATTGTATTTTCTTTTCCGCAGATATTGTAGGTGGAGGGAGACTGTCATGTCTCTCGGTAGCCGAAGTTCTATGCAACAATACTGCTCCAATGGAACTGAGAAGTGTTAGATCGATTTCTTGAGTAAATTCATAATCGTTTCCGTTCACAATCACGATAACCTAATAATTACAAAAAAAATCATATTGTGATGCATATTTTGAAATTACTTTTTGAATGTTGAAGATTAAAGAGTGTACCAGTTTTTCTTCTGCTTTGTTATAAGCTCCAATCGTGTTTTCTTCAGATGTATAAACCAATTGGTAGCCTGTCAACAAGCGAAATTGTAACAATATCTTGCATACTTTCTAGTTTCAATGCTTCAACTATTTAACCAACCTTTCTTAATGTGTTGACTGAATTGTTCCATTGCATAATATCCCGAGTTGAAAACAATATTTTCCAAACTGGTATTCTCGTAAGGAACCTGTATTAGTCCCCATCCTCCTCCGCTTTCGACAACTTGCCAATAAACTGTAATCAGTAATCACAGCATCTAATAAATATATGAATTTTGCTTTCAAATCTATTTTTAAAAGGCATCCCGAGTTACCCCAAGCAGATGGTAACATTTGACGTAGGTCCAAAATAATTCGATTGGCAATATTAAGTCCTTGTTCCATATTACCCACTGGTGTGCCAGCCCAGCCCCTGAAAATTTGGGTGTGTTTGTTTCATTGTATTCAAAGTTTGTAGCATTACAAAAAAAAGACTTATCGTTACTACATTTCATCCATCCACAATTTTTGACCTCCCTTCGCACACTTTAAGGACAACAGGTCCCGTCTGCTGACTTCAATGTTATCCCAATATCCGTGAACATTCACTTGCGAGAACAAATTGCCGACACCAGCGTTTTGAAAGTAGTCATAAGACTTGATTTGTGTGTTGATTTGGGTCTCGTCAGAAATTGAAATTTTGACGTAGTCCAAGTTTTTGGCAATGATTGCTTCATTCATCTTTTGAATCACAGAAACCATCGTTGCCCTGTCCATATTACATCCTTCTTGACTTTGCATTTCACCTGCCCATGATCCTATTCCGTGCAAACCAAAGGGTTCGTTGAAGGGCGAGTACGAAGTAAATGTTATGTCCAGCTCATCATGAAAATATTTTATCACTTCCGTAGCGTAGTCGGCAAATAAATTAGCGTTGGCGGAATCGAAATTCGGATGCAATGGGGGATTTTTTGAGTTTCCTTTGGAACATCCTGAAATCGTCATCCTATTTGAATTGTAAAAGGAATTTTACAGAATTTTAAAAAAAAACTAGAATTTTTTATTTATGAAGAAGACTGTAGCAAAATGTATACTGACCACTGAGGAGGAGTGTTGGAGAATGCCTCAAAAATATTCGCCCCTTTTGCTTTAGCTAACTCCAAAATTCTCCTTTGTCTCAAGTCCCTGTCCTCTAGAAATAATTTCTTACAGCTAGAGTTACTGATTTACTGAGTGCGATTTTTTGGAGTGAAATAGAATAGCGTACTACAAATAGAATAGCTAAAATGGTGCTTTATATTTCTTACTAGTAAACGGCAAATCGGGTCCGTCTTTAAATGACTCACTGGCAGCTCCTTCACGGAACTCTCCACAAGTGAAGTTATCTGGAGTCGTGCCCCCAATGACATATCGTAAAATGTTCAAATTGAGTTCTGTAGGCTGAAATTATATGATAAATTGTATGTTACAGTTAAAGTGAGTTCCAAAACTAAAGAACATGACCTTCAGGTCTTTATCTTTTGATTTTAAGTTTTAACAAACAGAGAATAACGCATCTACAACGTGGTCCACAATTTCCTGGTCCATTCCCCCAACCACATCAGCCCACCACGCTAAGGACGTTCCCCATCCTTCAAAGTCTTCTTGAAGAACGACATTTGGATCAACGAATGCTGTGCTAGCATGTCCAATTAGAAAAATTGTCAAAAAGAAATATTTTACAGCCTGCATTTCCAACTTGAATTTCAGTCCGAAAATCAAATCGTTAGTTAAGCATTCAATTTGCTCGAATAAAATTGGGAATACTCGATTGACTGGCCAAGTTGATCAAAGAGTATCTTGAATTTTATTAATTTCGCGTTGCGCTGATATGATTATCATTGTTTGATTTGTTATATGACATGATTGATTGTTGACGGACAAATGATAAACGTGACGGATGACATTAAATTGTTGTTTAAATAAGCCTATTTTATGACTGTAATACCGTAAATTATATACATGTATTGATGTGCAAGAGAGCATGCTTCTAAATTAGTGATGTAATATTTTATACAGACCTCTTATCTGTAGATTTATTTAAAAAGTAAGAAAGTTTAACACTTGAGCGCGATGAATTTACACAAACTATTATAACAACTCTATTTACGGACTAATTAATTAAAACCCTCTTTCAAGCAACCACTTCTTCACATCTTCTACATAATTCCCAGAAATGATTACCAATCGATTTATTTCATACACTTTGGTGGATATTGCTTCGGTGGGATATAATGTAGCCAAATGATGTCCAATGTCCCTTTCCAGTTGCTGAAACAGGAAAACATTTGTATTAAATTACTTTATAAAGGAATTCGCAATCCATATGCTATATGCAATTAGCAAATTTAAATCCTTACCCAAATATCTCCTTCTACCCTCCTAATGTAGGTAAATCTGACTTGTCCCCTGTCCATAATCTGTTCATAAACGGGCACTGCGTGGTTTTTTGTCCTCCGGATATAATATTGGCAATCTTTAGGAGGATTTGCAGGTTTCCATCCAGATGGATATTCAACATTGGGATCCGCAGGAGGCTGTGGAACATATTTAGGTGGAATCAGTTTTTCCACATACTTCCATTCATCAAACGACTTTTCAAACTTGGTGTATTTGTCGGGACTCTCTTCCGTTCGTGACTTGTAGTAACTGGCATAACCTCTTTTAGGACTAGCGTCTATCTAAAGAAGGGATGAAAATTGATAATAGGTATAAATTTTAATTTACTTTCAATACATCTGAGCTATCCAACAACGAAATGCTTACCATCTATCATGCATTTAGTTACCTGTTGTGAATTATTGGCGATACATAACGTCATCCTGACTCTGCTGTTTACTCCCAAACAAATCCCATTTTGTGTTCTTAACGCACTCAAAAAATGTTTAAGCGACATGGTTCACCAATAACCAAACTAATTAGCCGTGAATTACTTACTTAAATAGGATAGCCTTGTCACTGCACTGGAGACGTTCAAGAAATAAGCATCGTAAGTTTTCTGAATCCTTTTAGTCCACAATTCTGATTTCACAAACATTATTCTACCGGGCCGACTGCTGGGGAAACTTTAGAATGATCGTTTTCATTTTTCTTTTTTTCCTTTGTTTGCAAGATGCATAATGTGCGACTTACTATTACAAAATTCATTTAGCTAGCAGGTTTCAGGTTTGGTTTGGTGTTTGGTTTGGGAGTTTGATGTATGATGTTTTAATTTTGATGGTTATGAATGAATAAATGTGGAACCAATTGATTTCTGAAATACATACACAATTGTGGTGCAAGACCGGTAAATCAAGATAATTCATTGCCAGTACAGTTTTTTCGACGAAATATTATATTTATTAACCTTACTCATTGTAACAAATTATTTTACATTAATCGAGTTTGCAAAGCACACATCATAAACAAGTTAGGTAGCCATAAAAGTACATTTTAAACTCAATGTAATATATCCATCAACAACTTTTTCATCCGTTCATATATTCCTTAAAAGCGAAATCGAGGCACGAGTAACAGACGTTATGTATTTTGAAGTTGAAATTACAAAGCCCCGGTGAACACATCTTTCTCCTTTAAATCTGCATCTTTGGCCAAGCTCACAAACTCTTTTTCCAGTTCGTCAATCAAATTCGGAACATCCGAATTGCTAGGAAGAGAAGCCGCATCAGCTATGACCCCAGCTCTGAGTCTGCCAGCATAGCTGAACAGGCAAATTCCAATCCCTAAAAATCAAAATGAAATGATAGAACAACTGAAGCTGATCCGGTTGAACTCAATATATATTGAAAAATATTCTTTGATCATCTTACCAGTATTTCCTTTAATTGTGTTCCATCCAATAATGTCTATTAATTTCTGGCCTTGAAATATAGTGTACTCCTCCTTTGGTCCAGGAATGTTACTAATGAGTACAGTCGCTTCGCAGTTATCCATAAACCATGGAATCGCATTTTTCGGCATAAGCCCGACCAATCTAATCAGTCCATAATTTTTTACAACGTCCGCACTTTGAACTAGTTCTTTTGCCGACTTTGTTGCATACGTAAGTCGTTCCGCGCTTCCTTCCAGATCCAGCCTGAGTTTAAGATGCGCAACCGTAAACCTATTTTGAGGATTGATATTTGGATAAGGCAACAGTGCGCACGTAACACCGGCCCTAATTTTGCTTGGCACCGGATTATTCTTCCTTAGTGCCAGTCCCTTCAGGGAGCCTCCAACAGCTGAAGCTAGTATTGCGGTTATCGTTGATCCCTCATTTTTCTTTCTGATAGTTTTCAAAGTATCAAGATTAATTCCTCTTGACCAAGCTAGTGTCTTAGGTCCGGTCAACCCAGGTCCATGAAAGCAGTTCAAATCCCGTTGAAGCATTGATCGAAGTAATGAACGTGATCCAAAAACTAGCATTTTGAAGTACATAAGAATTCGCATTCCAATTGAGATATTTAGTTTTTGCAACGGGTCTATGGTCAGCTTGACAGGCATGTCGGCAATGCAATGCTGAAAGGCAATTAGCAGCTGAAATTCCATCCATCAGAGCATGGTTGATGCGCCAAACCAAAGCATAGTAGTGGTTCCCAGTATACAATTTATTGTTTGGTTTCTTCTTTACAGTGATCGTGTCAAAGTTTCCAAACCCATCATCTTCCAAACTATCTTCTTGAGCGTTGTAATCATTGTAAAGAAACTTGGGTACCACGAGCAGTTGCCAAGGTGGGGAATCGGGGGGCATAGGCGTGTCAATTTGGATCTGACTCAAAACCTGATTTTGAGTAAGGACTGCACTAGGATCATTCGTGATGTATCTGACGTGATCATCAATGCAAAAGTCCATGGGGTGAAGTGCTTCCCAACAATAAAAGCCAAACTTTTCTGTAATGCGACATCGCAATCTGGAGTACGTCAGTCTTCCAGGATACTGTGGATCTTGACAATGAATCACTGACTTCATGATGCGATCACGGATGCGCGAAATGGAGCAATCGCCTTGGATGACGTAAAGACTCATGAACGAGCTGTCGTTCGCGAACGCTTGGTATGCCCATGCGCTATCTGAACCAGACATGAGCTGGTAGCGGCCTTTGTACCTAAATAAATAGGATATATATTGGATGGGTGACATTGAATGATGCAATCTTTTCTGTCGGGTCATGATTCATGAAAAATTATTTTTTGCATACCTGATTTTGAGCACTAATCCAATACTGAACCTCACAAGACATAATAAAATCACAGCAATTAAAACGAAAGGAGAAACAACCAACACAAATAAATTACTCAGAATCACTTCCACCAACACCTGAAGAGGGTACAAATGAGGCCAAACGGTGGTCCTTAGGGTGTCACATAGTTTTCGATACCTCTCCAGCACACAGAACTTTTGCTTGATCATGCACCTTCAAAAACTTTTCTTTCGTAGACTTCAAGTAACTAATTCTTGGCAAATCTAATTGAGGCTCAGACCTATAACGCAGACATGATCTCAGTATTTCATGTTTTCTAGCGATGATTATTATTTGTTTTTTTGTTGTTTTTTTTGCAACTCATTTAAAGTATTCTATAATCATTTGTGAACTTCTGTCTGGTTTGCCAACTTTTACATTGAAAAATATTTGCTTATTTAAAACAATTTAATAAATTATCAACACAATTTTTGCTAGACTGGATATTCGGAATGACCTAATGCCTACGTTGTTCACACTGAAGAAAAAAACCGGTTTTATCTATAAATAAGATCGTCATATCTTGCTGCTTCGGCATTTTGTAGTGTTGTCGATGTAGTCTTCACGTAATTTTCAATGAAATCCAATCCAACGGTTTTATTAAATCGCTCAAAGCGCCAGCGCTGTGCGTAACTAGATTGGTAACAGGGCTGCATGTAAATGGTCGGACTACTATCCTCTACATCCGGATCGGGTCCCGCAGCAACCATACATTGTCCAGTGGCAGGATGTCTAATGAAACCTTTCTAAAAATTTAAATACCGAAATCTTAATCGGTCACATAATTATTTGGGACATAATTTAATAATTACTGACGTCATAATCATAGACCCAAAACTGGTTTCCTAATTGTTCATGAC
This sequence comes from Seira musarum, assembly GCA_027743895.1. NCBI lineage: Eukaryota > Metazoa > Arthropoda > Collembola > Entomobryomorpha > Entomobryidae > Seira > Seira musarum. Next base: position 23,761 of record JAHZMX010004511.1, read on the forward strand.
ATTGGTAAATGGTCAGAGCTTTATTATTGAAATCAATGCACATAAGATCTCTTCTTATTTCGCCTAGTGTAGTATACGTCCAGTACTTAATTTTTTTAAAAAATATACGGAATATTTAGGTTCCACTCTAGATGAAATACATATTATTACATGTTCTGTAAATACCTGGTCATTTTCTCCCTCAGTACATGGATTCAGTTGAACCAGTTTCCCTTCATCATTCAGGTTCGACGGTGCTTGTATGCAGGAACTTTCAATGATTGCCCCATAAGGACTGCGCCGTCGCTCCATTTCCCTTTCTGGAACAGGAAACCATCTAAACTGCATATTAAATAAAAATAACTTTTATCATTCGACGCAATTCTATATAAATTACGTTTTACCGTTAGTGACCAATCAAATCCTCCCATCTGTATGTCTGAGGACTTTTGCAAGTTGTATTCCAAAGTGTTATCGTCAATCACATCAATAACTGGACATACAACCGTTCTAGTATCTCGAGCTATCCGGTCCAATAACGGCTCCAACCAGCCCCTCGTGACTTCGACGTGAGAGTCAAGAAAGGTCAAAACGGGTCCTTTGGCAATCGAAGCTCCCATCATTCTTGCGCGGATGAGACCTAAGCGTTTTTGGGAACGGACAATCTTGACTTTTTGGTATGAGGACATGTACTTATCCAACTTTGCTTTGAGATGATCTATACAAATCGTGTAGCCTTTTAAGTATTTGTGCTTTGAGATAAGTACTGTATTCACAACGTAAAGAAGGCTCACTCATTTGGGAACAGTCATCAATCAAAATGATTTCACCCAGTAGTTTAGTAGGCGATCTGTTCAGTACTGAGTGTACCGTTCGAAGCAGCGTTGACCATGCTTCATTATGGAAACAAATAATTACTGAGGTCACAGGAAGCTTCGATAACGGAAGCATTTTAGAAGTAGATGGAGATTTACACCTTTTAAACATCATGTTAGGTTAAATTAAAATGCATGGAAGTAGTCTAAATACAAATAAAGTAATAGGGCAATAAAAGACTTTCAACGTTATAAAACAGCTCACCACTCATCTCTTGGATCCGGAAGACTTCTTTTAACGCTAATCAAGTCGCTGACATACTGGTTGAACCCGTTTGTTTTCCATCCCTTTTTAACGACTCTTATGTCATTTTGTGACATTCTCTCGGGTAATAAAAACGGTTGTCCCATTTCTCCGGGTTGGGTGATATGGTTTACGCCAACGTTTTCGGTCATGGAGAAATCATTTTTTATGCGATTCTGCTCATTTGAACTTTCCTTTAGGGCTGACCATGATCCTCTCTCCCATTCTAGAGACTCATCCTCACCCATTCCCAGGATAAGACATAACAAAAATAGAAAGACTAGCCATGCGACGACAAGAATTTGCAGAACACACGATTTGGTCAAAGAAAGTTGGGTTGAACGCGACCGATAGGCTTTGTGCCTTTGAGTTCTTACAGTTCGCTTTTTTCGGAAATACGACGCTAAGCGGAAGGAGTGCATTCTAGATTTCGGAAGAACAACGAATTTGTGCATAATTGTGAAAACACTAAACAGGCTCAATCATGGAATCAAACAAACGCAAGAATTTCATCAAATTCACGAGCCCCTTTGTCTGTGGAAATCATGAAGTTTAGGGTGGAAATATCTTGGCCCAGTAGAACAAAGTTCACTAGTGCATCGACATTGACATAGCGATTTATTATGAAAACTTGTGATAAATCTAAACAGTTTAGTTTATGTATTTGATAAAGTTTAAATGTTAATTTTAGTTATAGCTGCATCTACTTCTTTTTAGATTCCGAGTGGTGTTTCTTAACTCCAACCGCAGAAATCCCCTTTTGGGTCAGTGCAAATTTAGACTTCTGAGTAACTGAAAATATCAAATTAAATGAAATAATAGGCATGTTTGGGACCTTATAAAAACTTAGATTATGTCGACTAACCAACACCAAAGTTAACAGCCCTAGATTGTCGTTGGAGTTGCATTCCAAGAGCCTCCTCCTTTGATATTTTAAAAAGTAGTCGAAGAATAATGTAAAAGTAGCAAAATGGTAATAAATCAATCTGGAAATGGAAACAATATATTGTACCTCAGAAAGTGGGGATCCCCTTGTGTTAGCAACAATATAATTCTGCAAAGAGGTGTCACTGCCTCTACCTTGGAGATGCCTATGGATTCCGGTTGCACCTCCTCCGGGCTGAACCTCATCATCATCATATTCGCCATCGCTCTCAGCCCATTGCTCCACTTCTTGATTTGCAATTATTAGAATCTTAGATGGAACTGTAGAGTCAGGTTTCTGTAGAAGAATAGAGTTAGAAATAGAAATAAATGTTTTAATATCACGTAATACGTAAGAAATTTTAAAAAATGCTTGTGCTTATTTACGGAAATGATGTGTCCACAAGTCTTTGGGATGAGGCACGGCGCCGTAAAAATCTCGTTCATGTCATTATAATTGCAAACTTGTCCGTAGATAACGACCACGTCCGCTACGAAATCAGGTACAATTAGCTCCTTGTATCGGTCTCCAACAGGAACGGCGCTCAACTCCAGGTAAGTCTTCACCTTATCCATAGTCCAACTCGTGAAGGCAGGTTCCGTCGGGAGCAACGTCGCAGCAATTCTCATTCCTACGGTTCTCCACATCCTAGCCTCAAGCGAGTCGTAGGGATCATCAAAACTCTCGATCGCTTGTTTCATCACACTTTGCGGGATATGGTACAGCGTTGACACAGTTTCACATTTCACTTTACCGGCTCTCGGTTGTCCTGTCAGAACACCTAATTCACCAAGAACTCCTCCAGCAGTGAAATAGTCTTCCATCTCAGTTTCATAAGACAGATCATGAAAGACTTCAACATTTGGAATAATCCCAAATTCTTCTCTTTCCATGATGGCCTCAAATGTAGGGTCATACTGAACTTTTACCAATCCTGACACAACTATGTAGACGCCATTAGCTGGATCTCCGTCGTTGGCAATCACATCTCCTACGCCGTAGGTGAGGAGTGTGGCTTGTTTGTAAATGAATTCGAATAATTCTTTGCCAAATTCAGGACTAGCTGCCATCCAAGTCACATTCGCCAATGTCAACTCGGCGGAAGTCGGTTTCATATAGGCTGGACTGCCCCACAAATGTTTCATTTTCTGTTCGATTTCCTCCATCAAACACTCAAATTCTTTCTCGTCAACAAGGCCGTCTTCCTTTAGTTCACATAAAGCATCTCGCATTTGATTCAGTACCGCCCTGGAAGCATGTCTCGTTTTTACGGCGATCGCTATTCCCGGATGTTCCTTTTGAAGCATACCCATTGCTCTTACTACTTCCATTCTTTGAGCCTCTAAAATTGTTCTGAATTTTAAAAGGAGTCTTGGATGTTCAATCATTTGTGGCAAAAACTTTTGCACATCATCCACCGAAGTTACGAATCCCTTTCCAATGTCGTATCCCAAGAAAATCTTTTTATTTACGCGATTGTTCAACTGTGTCATAATAAGCGGGAGAACTGGCTTGAAGAATCTGAGTATTCGTGTCACTCTAGCCAAGCGAATGAAACGAATGAATTTGAGGAAGTCGGCTTCCTGTGCGTTCTTCGACCTGACCACAACTTGTTCATTGGCATGTTCCAGCTCTTCTTTTAGGTATGTTCCAGACAGGACGACTTCCACAAGGGAAATGATGAGGATGATTAAATCCGCAACATTCCACCTTGAACTCATATACTCGCCAAACCCAATACCGAAAACTTTGATGACGAACTCAAGGAGGTAGATTAGAGTGAACCCGACATTGATTAGGTAGAATATGATGTACTCATTATAAGTGAATCTGTGTTCCGAAATGATGTAGTATGCCTCCCATGTTGCTGGCACCATGTTTCCAAGAATGACCAAGTAAATGCAAAATGAGAAACAACAGTGAGTCGCGATTTTGTGGAACTTGTGCCTCCATGGTTCTTTAGGAAGGGGGATTTCTGCGTCTTCGTTCGTACCAGTAGTGAACGGCAAAAGCTTTTTTCGCAAGAAAGCGACGACGCCAGTTACTTCCCAATATTTTTCAAAATCCCTTGCATGGACAATTTGATATCTTTTGTCCTCCGCTTTGTCCATTACATCCACCAGAATTTGAACTGCAAACTCTGTCAGCACACCCTGCTCATACTGCCTCCAACAGGAAACCTTCAAAGCCTTTAATAGTCTTAAACGAGCTTCCTCTGTCATTTCTCGGAGTTCATCTCCTCCCGGCTCATTCTCAACACCAGTTTCACACTTTGGACAATGCAACATTGCATCTCCTTGACCAATGTCTGCGATCAAGCTGGGTACTGTCCCCAAATCTTCCTCCATGTCCTTAGCTTTGACATTCATTTTCACATAGGGATTCACAATGTTTGTAGACTCCTCTACTATCGTCCAATTAGCGTCAGAGAGAAATCGATCATGTCTCAGCACTCGTAAAGCTCGGTGTTGTGCGCTTTGGATTTGTCTAACCGCATTAGCCATATCCTGAATCTTCCCCATCGACAGTTCCGTAAGCTTCAGCATGTCAAGGAGATGCTTCGTTGTTGTCCCATTGACAAGGAGGGTTAGGATCACGATACCCGCGGTCTGGAGGAGAATTTTTGGACCAAGGTTTTCCCGATCACAGATTGTTTTGTGTTTGAAGACTTGAAGGGCGAGACAAATTCCAACCGCCCCTCTGAGGCCACCTTAAAGATTTATTTTTAAAATAAAATACAACTTTCCACATTGATTCATACAATAACAAAAATTATGCGTAACATTACCCCAAGTCATGACAATCACGTTTTGCCAGGAGAGACCATATCCAATTCGACTGAGGAGAGGGCTCAGACCGGCAATCATCAAGAGTCTCACAATATTCAAGGAAAAGTACAGGAATACGAGATAATAGCCATCTTCGGGCTTGAAACTATTCACTGCTGTCTCCGTGATTACAATTCCAACCAAAACAAACAAAACTGTGTTGGACAAATAGCCTAACATTTCCCAAAAGTGGCTCACGAGCCCTTGGACCTCTGTGCTGATGCATGTTCTTTCCGAGCTTAACGTTATCCCAAGCAGCACCAAAGCCATGACGCCAGACAACCCAAGATAAGCCTCGGCAATGAAGTAAGTGAGGTAAGCTGCGCAGAGGGTCACGCTCACCTCCACTGCGGCATCATTGAATATCAAGGACAAGTAGTATATCGTGACTTTGGCCATAGCCCAACCAAACAGCGGACTGCCTAAGGTGATTTTAGCAACATTTCCTAAAATGGGCAAAGTTGGATTCATTTCGTGCTCATCGATGACGGGATCCACATCAGCGTCAATGAAATCGGTGAAGATTTCGTAGAGCAGAATGGCGACACCATCATTCAAAAGCGATTCTCCGTCAACGAGTATACCAAGGGATTCAGACGTACCTGTACAATTTTAGACACAAATTTGCCAATGTTTTTGGAAGCATTCATACAAGATTACATTATATCATCATCATCATTATCATACCGACTTCCTTTAAAATTGATACAACCGCAACAGGGTCTGTCGCGCTGATTATTGATCCAAAGAGACAAGCTTCATTAAAAGACCATTCATACGAAAAGAAGAATTGCTGACATAGAAGAGCCGATATAAATGTCGAAAAGACCATGCCCGGAAGCGCCAAAACCAAAATCTACACAAGGGAATACATATAATACATGTACATATCATATAAGAATACGTATTTTGCTAATCGTGGTTGCAAATTAGTGAAAATTTAGCTTCTTCATCTCACCGAGACCAACGACTTGAAAAAGAGATGTGCTTTCATGTTAAAGCTTGACTCAAAAATGAGAACAGGCAAAAATATGTAGAGTATCACTTTCGGCGGCGTCCTCGCTACTTTTGTGTAGGGAGTCCAGTCGCTGCAAATTCCGGTGATGTTTGCCAATCCCCCCAACCCCATTCCAATAATCATGAGAAGCACTGTGTAAGGAAGGTTAAACTTCCAGTGTTTCATTAGGGTCCGAAGGAACGCACCCATTCCGATCATGCCGAAAACGGTGGCAAAAAACTTTAGATGGTTTTTGTTGAAAGTCTTGCATATTCGTTCTGAAAATTTTAAAAAATAGAAGTTCTTCTATTGAGATTACCTGTAAAAGTGTGCTGTCAATGTTAATTCGACATATTTTATTCTTACGATAAGGCTGCTTCAAGATTTCCCTTAATTGATTTCTGCAAAACTTTTGCCGGTAAAACATTTGACGGCATTCTTCCAGCGGTTTGTTGTGTTTGTAATCCGGTTGACCAGGTGCGGGTGGAGCAGGTGGTGGTGCAGATGGGTTTGGAGGAAGGAAGCCATATTTCATGTGACATGCTTCATAAACCATAAACCGATCTTCGGATGTATCAATTTCAGACGAAGTGATGGGCGGGATCCAGAACAGCAATGAAAGGAAAATAGTTAGGTTTGATCCCAGGAGGAAATGATGGGTTGACGAGCCCATCCCTAAAATATTCAGACGTCACTTCTACTTTTACTAAACAAACTAGTGGATTTCACAAATTAGAAAATCTTGCAAATCACAATTAGTGACCATCGATGAGACTTTTATGGATTTGTATGTGAATGTAGAAACCTAAGAAACCTAGAAATTGTGACAAACTGTCATTGTTCATGTACAACGGAACGCTTCGTTTTATTCAAGCTCAATTTTCATTATTTTGTTTCATCTGATTATTATTTACATTGACAACATGTTTCCAAAATTTTCCCATTTGGGCCTGGAACATTCACGATTCCGTGACCAGGAATTGCAAAAGGGTCCGCCTTAGGTCCCTTTTGTCTGGCGCAAGGATCTTTGCAGTCCTCCAAAACATAGGCTCTTTTCATTGGCTCATCAAATGCCCAGTGTTCCTCGAACTTGTAGCCTCCGCTCTCAATATCAAACTTCCTGTTGAGAGCCCTATTCCTTTCTCGTCTGACTCCATGCATTTTCTGATTCATAGTTTGAGGTGAGCGTGACTTGAACACTGAAGCTAGATTCGCTCCCTTCGGAGGCACCGTCCAAGTAGATCCGGTCCCAAAGTAATAGTAATCTGGAGCAACCAACTCTGGTTTCCTTTTTGTCTTCTTTTTCCAACCAGTTTGGACCTTGAATGGAGCTGTCTCCTGCAATTTGTCATGCCCAATGCTATCGGTATCAGGATCATAGGTTCCCACTGGTGGAATACCAGGATTAGGTTTAGGCCACAATGGATTTTCAAAAGCAGCTTTAAAACCAAACATTGCGCTTCTATCCGCTTTGCCCACTACGCCTTTGAACGCGTGGTACGAGTCGTGCATCTCCTTCACCATACTTGTTCTAATTTCATATGAACCTGGACCCAACCCAATTTTCTCGTTTTCGTTTGGAGTTTTGTAGTATCCATAAGGAATCACGCTCCTCGAGGGTGTGTAGCAATCGTAAGGACCTCTAAGACTGGTTTTAGACTTAATGTATTCTTCCAAAGGCGATTTGATATTGTATGCGTTTGGTGGAACGCCAGACCCAGTAAGAACCATACTCTTTCTGAAGTTTTCCGGAGTGCTTTCGAATGGAACCCCGATACCTGGGTACTTCTTGTTATAATTCGCCTTGTCCAGACTAGTCCACGGATCGAGAAGCACAGTGCCTTCCACAGCGTTCTTTCCACTTTCTTCTTTGTCTTTTGGAAAACGCGAAGTACATGTTGCCCACGTGCTGGGCAGTTTCATTCGACGGAGTTTCATTTGAGCTTCATAGACATCATGTTCATACGATCCGGGCCCGATGAACTGCGCTTGTACTTTCTTTAAGTAGCGGTGCCTGGGAAGGATGAAGCGGGGAAGTGGGTAACGTGGCTTTGTATTGTCGATCACTGCACGCCAAACAGCTCTTTCTGCGTGTCTTCTCATGGCATCAGTGATCTCGGGTGCTTGTTCATGATGTCCAATGCCCCCTCTTCGTCTCTGCAACTGTTTTTCATAAAGCTCCAACCGGAAATCAGCACCTTCGTCACGTACATTTTTCAATGCTGACGAATAACTTTTCCCTGAAGAGGACGAGCATCCTTCCTTTGTTAAGAAATCAAGAGTATTCTTCAAAGCCCAGTCCTTTCTAGAGTATTCCTTCAGCGTAGCATCTCGCGTTTGTTGTTCTGTATCATCGTCATCAAAAACTGACTGTTTTGATTCTCGTTCGAACGGCACCTGCTTATCCGTATCATCAGCATGTTTCTCGGAATCGGAAGGAATCTTTTCCACTACTGGTTTTGTCTTTCTGCCAAACAAAGTCAGCACCGGTTTGCTCACCTTTCTCACAATCTGACACTTTTCCAGGAGCCTTCGTCTTCGCAGATTTTCTTCGGACGAGGGAATATGATCCTTGAGGATTTTTCGCGTGTACCATCGAAGGGTGGGCTTACTAATTTCCACAGGACCGGATTTCTTTTTTTTGACCCGCTTAGACTTGAAGTCAAACTCCCTTTCTTCTTCCTCCTCCTCTTCTTCAACGAGATCGCTTTCTCCCCCTTCAGAGCTCATCTTCATCGTGTCGTCGACCCCCTCATCATTTGCTTCGTCCAAATCTTCGTCGTCCCCATCGTGAACAAAGAAGCTTCCGTGGCCGTAAAAATCGTCCGCATGCCAAACCCCTTGGTCATCGTAATATCCCCAGTGATCTCCCCAAGCCCAATCGTCGGATTGTCTGTCGCCATATTGGTCGAGATACTGGTAGTAGTCGCGGTAATGATCAAAATCCGGATAAAGCGGATGACCCTGGTCATCTACAGAGGCCGCGTCAGGATCGTGATAGAAATATCCTTGATATGGATGATTTTGATCATAGTGGTAATACTGATCAAAGCCTTGTCCTTGCCCCCCTAAACCTTGTCCACTACTATGTCGCACATGATGTACCTGTTCGTCCACTACAGGCTGGTGGTGAGGCTCTTCAACAGGTTGAGACTCCTCCGGTGTCCCTTCTTGTTCAGGTTGCGGTTGTTGTCCTTCCTCCGCTGGAAGTGGTAAAGGTATTTGCTCCGCATTTGCTTCTTCTTCCTCCCCTTGACCTTCTTGAGGAACATCGGGAAGTGGATTTTGACTCATTTTTAGTAAATTAGAGCTTCTTTCGTTAAATGTAATAAAAAACTGGTATTTGATAGGACAGAGGTCGAATTGATTAAAATAACGAACTGTCAATGTCTTAAATTGTTAAAATATGTTTTTGTGGTAATGTATAGTTCTATTCCAATAGCACATAAAGTCACAACAATGCTTGAACAAAGACTTTCCACGGGGACGGGGATATTTAATATTTTTGTTTATAAAAAATAAAGCTGTTAACAGCGATAACGACGAAGCTGAAAAGGGTTAACAGCGAGAGAGTTGTTTTAGAAGGCGGTTTCAGGTACGTAATAAAGTGGCACATAAAACGGTGTACGCAATTTGTGACGAATGCAATTTTATTTTGATTTCAACATTTAAAAAATATTGCTAAAACTAAAAGCATACATAATTGACAGTGTCAACAATGTCAAATGTTCATAATTATTAGTTTTGAGATTTATAGAAGCTCCTGAGGTTTCATGCACCAAGCTGTGCTTAGTTTTTTCCTGACAAAAAGACGACTTTGGTTTTAAGTAGGGATCAAATTTAGGATAGTCCACGAGGTAATCCTGCAATTCGTAACAACATCAAGCACAAATGAGTGTATATTTTATGGTATATAAATTTTTAAATTTTAAGTTATAATAGCTTCTTTTAATATATTCAATTATAAAAATGTCAATAAAATTGTCACCTTTAATGGAATTCTGAGGTGGCCATGACCTGTACACATAGAGACTTGCTTCCCCTCCCACCATTGTTTCCACACACTCTTGACGAAACTCTCATCTTTCCAATTGAGGGCGTTCACAAACTGGCGTACTGTTACTGGCGGACCACCTTTAAAGGCTGGATCTGAGACATGTAGTAAATCAAACGGATACTCAGGTTCTCCGCTCAGTCCATTTTTCAAGACGTAAGCGTCATCGCCGGGATCAAACATTTGATTTGGACTACAAAATAAAAGAATACACACAGATACTTCCAAAATATGCTATTCAATTAACATTTTTAATTCTACCTGGGATGGTAAGGTAGTTGAAGTTTTTCCAAAGCCTCTTTTCCCTTCACATCATTTATCCCAAGCGCATGGAAAAAGTTGTGAAATTCAAACTGGGATTTACAAAGTGACAAGGATATTTTGGGGTAATATGAGACCACTCCTTGACACATTTCATCTCGTGTTGATGTACCTCCCTATGAAAGCAATTACTAACTCAAACTGTGATACATTAATGGATTTTAACAAGTAAATTTAGCAAATTATATTTTCTTACAAAAGTTATATTATCTCGGTCGGTTGTGTCATAGTCACATTCTGTCATTAAAATGTCACCCGGGTACACCTTTCTTGGTGGATTGACAGACCTCATTTGTTGGTAATTAAAGTCGTAATGAAGATCTTGAGCAATTGGAGGCAGCTCCTTTCCTTTCCGAATGTGCCTTACAGTCATTTTTCTAGCAGTAAGATGTCCATGGAGAAGCGCATGAGTTACCATTATTCCCTCCGGGGGGATCGCTGAATTTGTACATTCTTCGGTACAAAAAGCAGCAGATTTGAAATAACGCTGTTTTGGGGGAATTAATTGAAACTGTCCAAATCGTGAATGGATAGAAATTTGTCCATAGTCATTTTCCCTAGTTTTGCTGGTTATATAAACTCTGACTCCTGAATTGTCTTCAACTAAAAGTGTTTAAAGACCACAGTTTAATAATGTGTAAAAGAAATTTGATTTTGTTTGTGAATATTTTGAGAATTTTAAGAATTTTTCACAAGAACGAACATTTTAATTTCTTTGGGTTATCGTAGTGAATTTCTAACATAAAGTATGTCGTCCCGTTATGCTTCCCCCATAGTGGGAAGCCTCCATTTTCCGGTAGCATGAGTCCGTCTGCACCAATGGCCCAAGTGATAGGGAACGTGATGCAATATTGGGCCCACTCCGGAGGCATATTTTTCTTATAACATTCCTCTCCATGATGATCCACATATTTTTCAAAAATGTCTTCATCCTTACCGACATTTGTAGGCACGTGACATTCGAAAAGGTTTATATGATGAACCCATTGTTCATTTTCTTCATCAATCAGAGGCCGATAACCAATGATTTGGTGCTTGATTTTTGGATCTTGAGTGTACTCAGGTGCTTTGAAGATCTTACAAAAATACGAAGTATCCCCATCTCCCTTAACGTTTGCCATGTCCATAGTCACGTCCCAAAAATAGGTATCATTGGACCAATCCTCCTCATCCGGAAAATGCTCTTTACTCGTATCCACCTTCAAAAACAGACTTTTCGAGCCCCTAAAGTCTGGAAGATGATAAGGAAAAATTAGGTCGCCATTTAGATCCCTTATCGGGTCTGAATCACTCATTGCCCATATAAGTCGAACGGTATCATCCGTGATTTCCAAGTCATGGGAGGTGTCGCAAGTATTCCAACGCCGTCTGAACCGGATTATTGTTACATCTTCATTATTATGGTACTCCTCCGCTAGGAGAAGTTCCACATCATTCGTGTCGTCCTCCTTTGGAGCTAAATTTCCTTCAGCATATAAGTCTTTTAAGTAGGCATTTCCGGATGAATCAACCCAACCCATTATAATATCACTTCCTTTATACAAAAGTGGAAATCATTGAAAAAAAATTCACAGCGTTAGTTTATTTGTGTAACGTAACATCAATATCTTATTTGTTTGGGCACAGAATTTTCATAATTTTCTAGAAATACTGTAGTTTCCCAACCTGTCATTCCTCCGGAAGGAGATAGACCCACCGCCACGTACCCTTTTTTGGTGGCACTCATCTCCATGATAAGATACTCCGGATCTTGATTGTTCCATCTGAGAAGGTAGTCATCGTCAAGGTAGAGCTCCCTGTCCCACCTGATCTCTTCTGCCAACGAATGAAACTTTACCGTTGAAATTATGAGAATAATAGCAAAAATTATGTAATTTACAATTGAACAAATATTTGAAAGAGTTAACATGATCAACAACGGTCAAATTATAAAGTTGTAATGTGAAGCAAATCATACAAGATTCAACTTTGTTTTTTTCCTCAGTTCTCTGTACATATTCAATACTCTTGTTCGTATTAGTCATTCATGTGCAATTCATTCATTTATCTTTAAATTAAAAGCACACATGCCCGTCTATGATGATTTATTGGTCTTATCATCATTAAGGAATTTTACCATAATAATTTCTTATCATCAACCAACCACCGTAAAAGACAAACTTGCACAGTTATTCATCTCTGGAATCGCAACAGAAGTTTGTACAGTATACATAAAAAGCGCAAGTTTATACATGATACAGCATTCATTAAAAGCGTCGGTCTAATTGCAAAAATAAAATCTTACATACCTTTTACAAAACTGTAAAATATATTTCTGGTGAGCTGATTTTGTGAAAGGGTAAATTAATCGAATCTTTAAAGTATAATACATATGTTAATTAATACAAGTACAAACATTAATCATTTCAGAAGTTTTTAAGAGTGATGGGAGATGACAGGCACATTTTTAATAAAGTAAGCTTTAAAATTGTAAAAAAAAATCGAGAATTACCTATGCATATTGGTAGCTTTGAAGACTTGCCTATACGGAATTGGACACATTGTAGAGTTTGTACAAAATTGTGTCTCATTAAGATTCATCATTTATCCAATGATAGTCGATTCCGACTCTGATCCAGTTTTGATCAATAAATGTCAAAAGAAGGAATAGTAAGCTCGGCAGTAGTAGTAATACTCTCTCAAGCCACTTGACCCCTAGTTGATCCAGGGTTAATGTTCTCGCATTAACTCCGTGTAAAAATGCATTTTAATAGTTACTTACTGAAAACCTCCCCCTGAATTCGTACTATTTATCTCACACCTCCCGCGTCGAACTGTCGTGCATTCTTTGTTTAAATAATGAATATAATTGCAGTCTTTACCGTTATCTCATCATCAGTATCAGCCAAATATACTAAATTCGATTCATGCATGCCAGTGATTTATCACAAGTCATGCATCCATTTTTATCAGAAAAATGGTACAAACAAGCAAAATAAGAAATGCAAAGCAATTACAATTCCCACGCTATGCACGCATTATGTTTTCATATTACGACTTTACGTTTCCATTTTCCCTTAAAAATTTACTTACTTAGCTTTAATAGGTCAATTTCAGGTTCAAGTCAGTGGGATAGTATCACATCAAGAAGTTTTGCTGTGAGCATTAAAGTGACACGCAAAAATACATTTTATAATTATTTATGTCGTTATACTATCAGTCTGCATTTTTTAAAGAAACTGTCGTAAAAAATTGTGTTTATTGAAGGGCTTCATTATTAAATCATTCCGTTCACGCGCGCCCTTAAATAACATAATTGACCTTGTGTGGGTCGGTGTTTTTTACACGCTGACATGTAGTCCCTTCCCTTTTGTTACGTGAGGGATGTCTCAATTAAAATCATGAAAAGTATTTCTAGTGTTGTGTTCTGACCGAGTTACCAGATAATCAACAAATCCGACAAAAAAAATTGCACAACCAAGACTTTGCCATTGCATTGTTTCAGTATTTTTATAGTCCGGATTAGAAAAGTTTTAAACCAACTTCCGAAGAGATTCAAATAAAACCACAACAATTCAAAGCCTATTGTTTTTATACATATATCCATCCCTCCATACGTAATTGCTCTTGCAATGCGATTTATTGAGTTGCATTTTAGTTTAATTGATTATGATTTTATTTCAATTGAGTTATATCATTTTGATCCAAACATAAACAAAGCAAATGACAATGAATAAATGATTCTTTTAAATTACGTTTTCTCAGCCTACTTAAACTGCTAATGATTTAATACGCGTAACATGACTCAAATGTGCTTCGAATCTAGTCCATTTTTCACATTCACGCACAATTAAAGTATCAATTTTAAATCTGAGCCGAGCAGTGTTGAAGAACATAAAGGAATGCAAAAATGATAATGTTAAGAAGGGAATGTAAACAAAAACTCGTGTGTAAAAGTTTAATGAGCAGTTTTTTATGTAGAGTAATTTTGGTGTGAATGCGGCATGCCTCAAATCCTTTTTTGTCGATGAAATATCATTAATGACAATGATAATTGTTTGAATGAATGTTACACCATAATCCTTTGTTGAGCGCTGATTCAAACTACTAACCTAAACTATGTGAAAATGTTTATCGGTTTCTCCTGTGCGAATTTAACGTTAAATCGTTTTAGACAGATTTAGGAAAATGCATAATTAATAAGATAATAGTAATTGAAAGTTGACAGTTACCTATTTACACTTACCTAATCAAACTTTCAAATCTAAGATAGTACCTCATGTATTAACATTATATAACACGTCAACATTACTAAACATAGTTTTTAGCGAATAGAAAAGTTGTTAATAATATTGACCTTGATTGCTCTATTAAAGTCTGTCTGTTTATAATAAATCAATTTGAGTTAGGAAAGCACCAATGAGATCTGATTTAGGTATATTGATATATTGTTTCACGGTTCATCAGCAAATCAGTCGTTGAACATACCCAATAGTTTGGACTTAACTGTCGCGGTAATATTTGTGAGTTTACGCGGGTTATAAACATTGATTGGATTATCATTACTGCTGTGGTATTCACTTGTCAATCAAAATTGAAAATAGCAGTAGTAACATGGCCTGACTTGACAGATAAAACAGACAGTTGACAGATAAAACAGACAGTTGACAGATTATTCATTCCTCTTAATTTCCAGGGTTTCATGTTGTTTCATGAGCACTGTTTAATTTGCAACTTTTCGTATTGCATGCCATTGCAATTTAGATCTTCCCAACATTTCAATCATACCAAAAGATTTTCCGGAGTGCAGTTTTTGTATAAAACTAGACCGAAACGCTAAAGACTATTTTGTACATATTCAAAAGTCTTTTTTCTTATTTCTGAACGTCCAAAAATGAGTAGTTTCAAAACCACTGCCCGTCGGGCTCCTGTACGCCACGGGAGGCCTTTTATCGTCGAGTTCCCCTTGACATCGCTTGTCTACGAGGGTGGAAACTACTACAGTCAAGATCAGTATGCCTACTGGAACCACAGTTTTGATGGATCATTCTCAGGCAAGAGCGTCTTTCTCTACGAGATAAATAACAAGGAGGTGAATGAAAAAGCACGTGAGTATGAGCTTCAGATTAGTGGGATATTCACCACAACGGCAGGTCTACTGTGCGATGCCAAAAAAGATACCACGATTGAAACGGAGAAAAAAGAAAAGAAATACTTTTGGTAGTTGCGATAATTATGCTACTTTTTAAGACAGCAATTGCAACTTAATCTTGGTTTGAAACATGATTTTCCAGGAACGAAAACTTGCTATTCATAAAAAGGACTAACGGAAATATGGATGAAAGTAAACGCGTGGATGACAGTGGCAAATGTGAAGATGAAATTACAGCTGTGTTTCAATTATGCCGTTGCAAAAACTGCCGAAAGAAGGCAGGCATTCCGATGAAATCTCTAAGGCCTATCAAAACCGAAATGTGCTTTTCTATATCGATCAGTCCTAATGATCCACCTAGATTTGCAAATATCCCAGTGATATGTCCGTTACAGTTTATCATTTACCACTTTTATATTAGGAATCTTGATAATACGCACTGATTTGTAGCATGACTCATTTTAGTAAAACCTGCGATGATAAGTTTGAACCAGGACGAAACTGTGAATTCCATGCTAACAAAAACCGGTCTTGTTCCACCTCAATATTTAGCCTACTTCACGGAACTACCTTATGATATAGGTTCTAAATTTTCCAACAAAGGAAATCCCTCGATTACGATGAGTCAGATTGCTTTTGCGGATATGGCAGCAAAACTGGTTCAGCTCTTGGAAATGGAGCTTGTAGATTGGACAGCGCTTGATGCCGGGACTGAAAAAGAACCAAAGATGAAATCGCATCAGCATTCCGCTACTCTTGACGTCATTCCAGAGTCCCCGCCAATGTCCACAATCATATCCTCTGACACTAATCTTAACCCTCCATTCCAAACTCCAGCATTTACTGGGATTTCAACATTGGAAAGAACTTCTTTTTCTGAAACTCTACCGAGTGTGATTTACAAGGAAACCGAGAAGTCGAAAGAAGATCAAATACAATGTTCGTCAGTCATTGAAAACCTCAAGTGGTTGGCTGGAACTAAGACGGAGACAGTTCCGGTGAAAAGACCAAGCACATGCCTTAAAACAATGTTGGAGGACGAAATCGGAACAGACTGGGAAATCATATCCACCGATGGGAAGGTCGTAAAATGTCACTTGGCAGTCCTTGCTAGTAAGAAAATTTACAGAATTGCACATGATCATAATATACAGAGTAATAATGGTTGTATGGTTGGTAAATTTCAGCCCAAGTCCCCTTCTTTCGTTCCTTGGTATCAGGCGAAGAGGGAAGTCAAACTAATGTAATCAGTGGATTTGCCATGCCTTCAGACACTGAAATGGATGAGGTCGCTGTGAAAGCGTTCCTGCGTTTCATTTACTACCAAGACACTGAATTGATGAAAAATAGTTTCCAAACTTGTTTCACACTTCTAAGGACTGGTCACTGGCATCAATTGTCTAGTCTTATTGTTGCAAGCGCAGATGTTATCATCAATCGATCTCATAGACTTAATCATTTGGGGTGGTTTAACATCACAGGATTATGGAAACTTTTTGAGTTTGTTCGAAGCTGGGAGATTGGAGACCCAATGAGAACCGAACTGTTGAATGCTGCTATAGATGTTTTAAAATTGTAAAGATTCGTGCATTTTTTTCAAAGAAACATGAACATTCTCCGCAAAATATTGATCAGTTATCTTTTATATCCTTAATTCGAATTTTATTCCAGGTTGCTCGTCAAAACAAACAAGGCAAATGGATTGCTCAAAATCACAAATGGAAATGAGGTCCTCGCGGATTTGATTTTCGGTTTCATCACGCGTTAAATGAAAGGCATTTTATTTTGTACCGGATACTTTTACGACGTAATAATGATAGCACATACATAATACTTTTAATTTGCACTCTTAGACATGCAACTAACTAGCAAAGCGTCCTTAGATTTTGTATGCGTAATTGCTTTTGTACAAATTAATGAATGGTGCTTTCTATTTTTTTCTAGATAGTAATTTTAGCATAAGTTTGAGGTATGAAATTTGCCCCATTTCCTGTAATCAAAGTGTCTTTAAATGTTTGTTCTGAATGCCAAGTTGAATAAAAATCTTTTCAAACATAAGTGAATTGACTTAAAGGGAGATTGCTTCTGTTGTAAAGTAATTTATCATTGTGCTTTTATCAAACCAACGACTTTTTGAGAGGAAGTGGGCAATTGAAAATCCCATTTTGTATTGACATTGTCAACCAGATAAAGTAGGTAAGAAGTATTAAGGCAAGTTGCAGAAGGTACGATACAATAAATTCTTGACTTGTCTCAATCTCAAATTTAACCATATGCATTTATCCGTAAAGTCTATTTTGGTTTGACACTTCATTTTCAATGTGTTTATGCTTTGATTGTGATATTTGTGAATGTAAAGCGGCAGTTTAAGATAAAAGTTACAACTCTTACCATTCTTTCGCCGCGGATAAATGAGATTTTGTAACACTATTTATTTTCCGCTGAAGTGATACGACAAGATTTACATGCAGAAAGTTTTTTATTTTTTATGCTACCTCACTGCGCTCTTCTGACTTTTATGATGAGTCGAAGTTGAGTCTCATTCATTCAGTCTCAGCAACTCAGGTCATTGTCATTGTTGTATTCTTTATTTTTTTCCTTGTCATGCTTTCTAGCTTAAGGCAAGGCTGTTGCTGGTCTTCTATTTTTTTGTGGTTTGCCTTAGCATGCAAGAAAATTAGCCTTAATTGTTTTAATTGTGAATTCATCATCGACATCCTCCTGCCTGGCTTCAAACGTTTTATTCTCACTATTTCAAAGATATAGAGGAATATGTGTGCGTACATTTCTATTGAAAATTTTAAAAAAAACTACATAATTCTCTCATTCCATCACATTCAAATTAATGCCAATTACGTACTTTGCATTTTGCACTTTTTTGTGCGGATATGGGAAGCGTAATACTTACACAAGTTGAAGTATATAATATCTTTTGTTTGATTTTCTTTCTCTCGTTTTAATTCCAATTAAATATACTCTTTTGTTCTTGATAGTCGAAGCTTTTGTAAAAGTTTTCATAATATTCAACTTTTGCACCAAATATGCTGTTGCGACTTTTTTTCTAAAATAATCCAATCCTTAGGCATTTCACTTCCCGTCCTTTTATATTTCTTTTAATCAAATTGTAATTATTTCTTTCGACTTTGGTGGTTGGTTGCATTTTTTATTGTTTTAAGCAATTTTGTTGAAAGTCGCAATTACTGTAGAGTAGAGTTACGACTTACGCAGATATGTAATTATTAACCATAAATGTCGTGTCATGTCAAATCAAAGGTGTACAAAACTGAACTTTTTCAATCAATTTAAAAATCCGTTTACCATAAATCATTTTTTTCTTCTATTGAATGACAATCACTGATTAATGAATAATAGAAAGTTCATGAATACTCGCATATTTAAAAGCAGAATTTTTTCTTATTGCCACAGCTTTGACTTTGTTTTGTGCACCATTTCCGATCTCACGTTACATATAAATTGATTGATTATATTGGATTCTTTCATTTTTATTGTTGAAGGATTAAGTTCTCATATTTGAATGATTATATACTCCATCCATCTAAAGCAGTTACTTAAACATCTTTTCATTTTGACAGTGAGTCGATTGCCGAGGACTAAAAGATTGACATTTCGTTTTTGTTTTTACTCCTCTTGCGTAATTTTTCGTCGCGTCTAGAAGACCCAATTCGATATCTAGTAAGCTAAACATGGCATATTCAAGTTCACTGGCACAGTTTTGCAATCATCACCGTTTGGTGATGCGAATACCAAGTAGCTCAAAAGTCTCTTCTAGAGTCGCAATGAAACATGCTACTCGACCACGCGAGGAAGGTGGCCTGGCCTTCAGTTCACATTGGTAATTGCTGGTACCTGAGGTATTTCAAACTAACAATCACAGCTACAATACTAATTTGCTATCATTTTTTATGCACTTTTAAATCGTGAAAGGTAATAAAGGATATTCACAGTAATCACCTTAAAAAAAGTTAAATTCATATTCATTCAGTTACAAGCAAGAGACGCAATTAATTTAATAACTTACAAGATGACCGTGCCAATTCAAAATCATGAGCAGTCATTTTCGAAATTGGCCTGATTCATTAAATACTTATTCTTTTGTCTTCAGATGATGCAATTGTCATCATTCTCAGATTAAATTCATTCTTTGGCCCATTAAAGTTCATAAAGAAAAAAAATTGATTTTGATTACGATCGTGATTACGAGTAAGTCGTTTGCTGAAATTAAACTTGGGACAGAGAAGAGGGCTTATCACGTGACATTTTCTTTTAAAAGAAAAATGTCACCACACCACCTAACATCCGAGAAGTAGCAAATGAACGTAGGATACGTACAGAAATAAAAGTTTGTCAATTCCCCAGAGTCCCATTCCTCTGACATTCAAATTCAATGAACGTTATAAAGTACATTTGGCTTGCCATCCTTTCAGCATTCAAGAAGTAAAAAATGCATTCTTTCTTGAAAAGTTGAACAAATATTTTTAGAATGCTTCAGACTCTCAAATTGAAATCTCGTACAGGAAACTGACTGTATAAAGGGATCCCTTACATCAAATTTAACATGCCTCCGTAATTGCGATTTGTAATTTGCATTCTTGTTCTTACATTTTTTTTCAGCTTGTAATAGCACGACCGTGATCAATGAATGATATATTTTTATTCAGGTACGCTAAAGTATGTATTTGCATCTCACATTGAAGCTTCTTGTTCTGAATTACATAAACTTTAACATTATATCCGCTAATTTTTGAAAAGTTCTTTGGCACTGAGAAAAAAAGGAAGGATGCATATGAAAACAATTCAATCTTATTCATTGTTCAATATAAACAATTTAAAGTCCGTAAACAATGGTGCGGTTGTTATTATCAAAAAGGAAGTACGTAATACCTATGGAGTATGTAACGTAACATCATCGAACTTTACAATACTAACATAGCATAGCTGACCGATATTTAATGATACGAGAGAGGAGGGTAGATTTGAAATAATCACATGCTTTTACCTAAATTAGAAGGAAGCGTCATCATCATCACCTTTCTACTATGAATACAGCATTGTTTTCCAAACCAGTAATCGTCAATCCAGATCCTGAATGGATTTTCTTTTTTAATTAAAAATCCATTAAGGAAAATCAATTAATAAAGGAGATGCTTCTGCTGATGATGATATGTAGTTTTTTAGAATATAAGACAATGAAAAAATGCTGATTTTTCTTCCTTCTTTTATTTAAAAAAATCATGAAAAAGTGATGCACTCCCTACAGTGGCAGATACATATTTAGCAAAACGTAGTAAACACAAGTTTAATCTTATTTTACACGGTGCAAACAATGAAAAAGAGATGTTTTTGTACTCAGGCGTTGTAATAATTACGGGAGGAAAACATCTTTTTTTGCTGTTTACGTAAAACCAAGTAAGTACATTCCATACGAATTGGTTTGAGTTTTTGCTCTTCCCTCAATTTCAAAGTAACTCGATATGTAGGTAATTCGTACTTATTCGGAATGAGCTAGTTCTAGTTTCACACAAGTACGTACGTACATTAGTGCTTACAATGAAGTAATAATAATTAAATAAGAGGAACGAATAATGCCAGGAATTATTAATCAGTGAATGAACGCTTTTACACAGCCAAAAAATATTGTTTTAAAACATATTATGTACCACTATCACCATTATCATCAACATCAGCTTCAATCCCTATCCAACATTTATCTTGATCTTGGCAAGAATTATGAAAAACATGAAAAAAGAAATATTATAGTTTACTATAGAGCGTATGTAATTAACTTCATAACTTTTCTCACATACATGAGAGCAATTTGTAATAACGCTTAATTATAAAGTGACGCGTTTATCAAATAATCGAATTTTTTAGGGGAGGAGTTATAATTATATATGGCCGTTTTTAATTACTCACACTTGGGATGAGTCGCTCCCTTTTCTGAAGCATTTTCTAGGAATGCTTATGTTAAATGACATTTAAATATTTATGTGGAAGCATGAATGACAAAAGAGGAAAAAATATTGTGAATAAATAAGATATCGTGATGCAGTCATCATTCAGAAAACTCACTTTGTGCTTTGTTCGCATTGCAGTTGATTTTTTTTACATTAACATAAGATTTATTAAAGGTGTTCTAAAACGTGAGTAATTCTCCTCAATTCCTGTAATTAAACATAAAGTAAAAGTTCTTTAATCTGAAAACACCGCCATAGAACAACGTTTTCTGATAACGTTTATGATTATCATGCAAAAGATTTCCCCAGGAAAGAATTTATGCGCTCAAATGCACCTTGTGTATTTGGTACAACCAGTCAACTTAAATATAGTTTTTGGTGATACAAAATCGTACACGTCGCTTGTAACTTCGATTTCAATTTATTATATTAAGGTGAATCCACAATAAAATAATTAAATTCATCTGATTTCTTAAGGAAATTCCTCAGAGAAAAATCAAAGTTACATTGGTGAACCCTTTCATTGGTTAACTAATCAATTTTTAGATAAAAATGTTACATGCAATGAACACAGAGAGAGGGAGAGAGAGAACAATGCACCGTATTGCTAGTTCAAATTATTATGCATATATTTTTGTATGGTATTAAAATTAGCTCATTGAACCAGTTCGTTACCTACGTTTAATTATTTAACGATCTTCGTCTGTTCACTTTTCTTCTCATTCACAGTTCATGTCACTTTAAAGTAGGTGATCAATTATTGAAACTATAATTACAGCTAGAACGGACAAGGTGTAATGTATACATTAGTCATCTTAACCCACAATGGATTAGAATGCATTATTCCAACAAGACGCAGTATGAATTCTTTACAAATTGCATCCGCTGCTTTCCGCAATAACTGCTTTTCTCCTGATTGCAATTTGCCGATGCTATCATCATTAAATTCTTAAATCATGTTATGAATGTTACAATAAGTTGGATTAGTGCAGCATAGCGTTTCGTTTGTTTTTCTCATAAAAACTGAAATAAACCAAGAGCTTTTGAACAAACCGCTATTCTAGAAAGAAATACTAAAATACATAATTATACTCCGGTTTCGTAATATCAATAATTAGTAATTGGGATCGACAGGTGAGGGGTATGAACTTATTGGGCGAACGCTTGAAATTGATATTTATTTTTGATGGTTTGCATGCATCATTGAAATAGTAAAAGTTACACACTAAATTACACCTCATATGTCGGGCCCCCACGGTATCGCCAAATGTCATTTAGTGCAAATGTACGGTGCAACTAAAACAAGCGATTCGAATAAGTCAATTATCAACTATTTTAAAAAAAATATACTATTAAATAAAATGAAGCAATGACCAAAATAATTATCCATTTTTAGAAGCAGTTTATTTTAGAGGAAGTATAACGGTAATATGTCATTTGTTTTTCAAAAGAATTACTCTGTGGTGCATATGCAAGGGTCGTTTGGGCACGACAAGATACAAGCAATCATGTTTATGCATACGTGATGCATGCAATGCACCCATAAAATTGAAAACAAACCCATATAAAATTCATGCATTTGAATTGAATGAAAAGGTACTGTTTTAAGTAGCATTTCTATTAGAATGAATGAATACTGATCAGGAAAGGATCATTTTAGATTACCTTGATTATACCAATCAGCCAAAAAAAAGAAAAGTCAACGAAAGAAGATGAAAAATTGCATCAATAGTTTCTATCTCCGTTTGCGTGTGAGTGTCGAGTGTGCATCCAACTCTCTACCAAAAAACCGGCACCGTATTCCACTTTGACCCATTTACATAAAAAGAAAATTTTCTAAATAATTGATGATGAAACAAAGTAACGAGCGATGGGATATGATGACTTTAGTAGGTAATGATGACAGGTGAGGCAGTTTAGATAAGATTTTATTTTTAGTTTTTTTTCCTCCTAGCCGAGTGCACTCCGATGAACTCATTCATTTGACAAGTTTCATAAAAATTTTTTTTTTTCGATTTTCATTTCTTCTTTTATTTCCTCACCTGGTGAGTGAGATGTGCCATGTACAGCACGTGCAAACAGAATGAAGATATCTATAGGCATGTGACATGACGGCATACATGCAACTTTTCAAATAATATGTAATCGCATCGCACTTAATCAGTAATCGTAATCATCTTGACAAAAATTCTTTAGAAATGTCAACAGTCAAGTCATCGGATTTAATCGGATTTGACTTCAGAAATGATTTGGATCGAAAAGATGTTTCAGCTGATGACTCTTCATGATGAATCAAATGACAGAGGAATTATGTGATTATGGATAATGCCACATTTCCGCGTGTCGGTTTTCAAAAGAATTTGTAAAAGCCTTAAGCTCAACTTACAAACACTAAAAAAGTGGAAGATAGAAAGTTGAACTCCCCAAGAAGATGATTATCCAAACAGGAACAATCATATTATTATTACGTTTGTAAGTTTGTCTTGTCCCATATTCCCCCTAATGAGAGTATTTATGTCAAGTTGAAATGCGGAGAACAATAACAATGAATGTTAAATACAGCGTGGTACTAATGTAATGTTTGCAAAACTTCTTTGAGGCTGACTTCAGCTCGGTGTGTGACTCTGACCTGGCCTGATTACAATTTTGATTCTCAAGTTTAAACATATTTTTATCTGCACGAGAGGATCTTTTCGTATTTATGAAGAAGGGAAAAAACGTTGATTCAATGATGAAGAACCTCATCTAGGCTCATTTCCTCTCGTGTTTAAAAACTAAAGAAAAATCAAGATTCAACTTGTAAAATCCTTGTCATGTCATGATCACGATTATAATTGACGACATCATGATAATTATGATGACTATTAATGTCTCTTTCAACTCAACGTAAATATTTCCTAGCATAAAAACTGTTTAGAATTGCAAGTTGAAAATGTAAAAAAAAAACAATAAATACAAAACGCGCAGTTTAAGTTTAGAGTGATGTGATTTCATTCTTTGAAAATACCTCATAATAAACGATGACCATTATTTAGGCAACTATACTGACTTCTTCATCGTGATGAGATACACCTCAATGTCAATTAGGTATCTATTCAAGCTACTTAGATGAATACAAATTCCATAAATAAATTATTCTACAAAATTGTGGCAATACGCTTATAAATAAAGTTGCTTTTTTCGAAAAATACATACACTTAATTACACGTCCCATCAATCAATTTTTTGTATTATACAATTCAACATTTTGTTTCTCAGGTCAAGACCAGAGAACCCCGAAAACATTTTCGTTTCTTACGTGAGCAAAAAGGCACGCATGAATGTGAATACAACACGACAGCAATTAATTAGACAATTTTTACTCAAAAAATGTTTTTCAGAGTGTGCTCTTCGGAAGTAACAGCACGTATGTACATCACAAGTTGTGATGCGCTGTTGGTTCTTCAGGTAGTCTGCATGACATGACACTTGTTTTTTGAAAAAACAAGGCAAAGATGTTTTAGTTTAGACTTTAAACCTTTTTTGTTCGAAAGCCGCACACACTGACACGAGCACACGAACGAACGAACCAAGCATAATTTGTGAGATGATGCTGATGGCTCTCCATAAGCCACCACACAAGTATCACAAGGTCGAACAACATTCAAATTAATAAAAGATGACTTCGACTGTATTTCTTACGCAATAAACTTTGACTGGCCCCGCCTATTCTCCTCACAAAAAAACTTGCCTTTGTTCAAATTTCTTAATAAATTCACCCACATTCGCTCATTATGTCAATTAGGATTTTAGGAACATGTTCTGCATTACTTTTTGAAATTATGGTTTCTTTACAAAAAGTGTGAAGATAAAACCCACTATAGATAACATGACAAGATGAAATATTGTACACTTAAGTCCTTCTCAATTTGAGCATTTTTTACTGTTGCAATAAAAATTGTATTTTTACTCTAAAAATGTTGCATTATGTGCGTTAGATTGTGATGCATTTACCTACATATTCCTTTTTTGATTGCGTCATGATGACACGACTCAAGTATTCTACAGTAACTTTAAATCTTAATCAATTCTCCATCTTTACCGTTATCTCTCCCTCTCAATCTCAATCAGCAAGAATCCCTCCAAGCAGCGTGACAAATGATATGCATGAGTAATACCTCATCAACCCTCAACCCCTTAAAGTTCTTTTGTCAAGCTCATGCAGAATGCTGTAGTATAAAATAATGTTTTTCTCAACTCGTAAATTGGTAATTGAAATATACTTAAGTGTTTTTAATGAAATGACAACATATTAAGTCTTCATCCCTAATCCTATGAACGCTCCTATACACATTAAATGTATTTAATTTGTTACATTCTTAAACAAAAATTCTCAATTCTCTCCTATTCAGGTTAAAACTCTTAATAATCCTCTCTTAATTTAATGTCCTATGATACAGTTATTATCACAAAAAAAATATATATATATTTTTTTTGCATGTCACATGATACTTATCTTGAAATCATTATCTAATCCCTCCATCAAAAATTAACTGAGGCATTCCATTTCTCTGTAAAAAAATTATTCTTGTCATTTCATTATTTCATTCATCATTAGCTCTACTCTAGTTACGCTTCATGAAAAAGAGTTTTAAGTCATTTTGCCACACCACCAACCATCACCACACAAGCACTAACACTAACATTCATCAATCTCGTCTCCACAGAAGGAAAAAATATTGCTTTTTCATTCAGATAGTTAAAGGGAAGGATATCAGGATGGCTTACGTAGAGACTTTATTTATTCGCGAGTTTAAAAAAATTCCTTAATGGAAAAAAGTGACACGAGATTATTAAGAAAATCGCCATTCGATCCACTAGAACCAATTTGCATTAAAAAAGGGACATCTGTTCAACTTTTTGAATTCCTTTCATCGAGCATAAGTAATTCAGTTTCGCGTGTGTTCGAGTTTGAATATTACAATAGAGAAAAATCTTATCAAATTTTTCGATTCTAATCTCACAAAAATTAGAAAGAAAAAATGTGCATTTTAATTTTGCCTTAATAATAGGAGGAGCACGCCATAAAATGATGAATAACTAGCTGAGCACACGCACATTTTGCCAGTCAGACTGTTAGTAGCGCCACAGCGAAAAGAGATTTTTTTATGTTGTGTAATAAAGTGAGTAGATATTTTTTCTTTCTCTTTTAAAATTTCATATGACATTACGATTTTCTTAGAACTTCTAAAGACAACTATAGTCTTGCTTATCGGACACAGATAAGAGCGTAGGTATGCGTATATTTTCTTGATGTTGATAAAAAGATAATGAACGAGGATGAAGAGAGTTTTTTGCCAGATAAAAAATGATAAACTACTGCTAAGCCATATCGGCACGTTTTTTTTTTTCAAAATTTGCAAACTTTGCAGTACATTCTTTGCAGGTACATAATAAGGAATATGATGTGATGATGTGGGGTTCATCTCCCTTTTTACCTGAGCTCATGCGAATTTTTTTTAGAAAACCACATTAATTAATTAGATAGAGCGAAGCCAATGATGTTTTTAAGAAATTCTAAGATTTAGAAAATGGTTTCCCTTTTCCAAATACTCCTGGTTTGCAAAATTGTCTGATTTTTTGTTGATGATTAGAACAATATGAGGTTTATGGTTTAAAGGTTTTTTACATGAGATTTTGTGAGGATGGTGATAAAGTCTCTAATGGCGTGGCGCGGTGGCACGACACACGCGTCGCCATTAAACAATAGTATATAATTGCGCCGATAGAAAATGGTAAAACATGTAATTATGACCATCATCATAGACCATTTTCGTGAAAAAAGTCGTTTTCTTCAGCACTGAACTTGTACGAACTGACAAAAAAGGAGTCAAAGGGGAATCAATTGAGATGAAAGCTTGACCAGTACCATTTTGATAAATGTTTTATTTTGTTGTTGCAGAAGAATGTACGCTTTCTTGCCCTTTACCCCAATACTTCAATTGAACGTACTCTAATTCTGAACGTTTAAAATTTCCCAAAGGAAAATTATTCGAAAAATACTCGTTTGTTTCCCTTTTTTGGATGCCGAAGTCAGCATTCACGCAATAGGTCAACCCTTTCATCTTGATTCGAATTTTATGCCTAAATTTTTAGAGCTATCATAAAAATATTTCTTCAGAGATTTCAGGACTTAATCCCTGATCCTATCATTCTCATAATCATCATCACTATCTCTACCGCTTACCTCCCACAGGAGGATTCAGGATCTTGAAAGGTTATTTTTTCGTGCCCATAAACCTATAAGGCATAAATGGATTTTTTATAAGTAAAAATGGTCATTTGAGATTTAAAAAAAGTGGTTGTTTGCTCGACTTTGGCATGACTTCAGCTTGAGCTACAATTTTTCATTAGCCTTTCTGATCTCTTCTTAACTTAATGATGATAGCAGTGATGGTGGTAGTAGTAAGAATAATATAACTGCATTTTGTAATAACCCAAAAGCCTCTTATGTCTATAAATCGTTGAGTAAATCAAGTGAAGCGAGCACATTTTTCTCATGAAAATACAAGCATTTTTAACCATTCGGACTTGTTCTTAGTTCTTGTACGCTGTCTTTACACTACTTACTTACATGTTTTTGTTTGATTTCTGAAACTGTAGCCTACAGGATCAACTGAAGGAAGATTTATAAGAACTGTGAATAAGGAATATCGTGATTGTGATCAGGAGGAGGATGATCATAAAATAGAGGTTGAAGGATGCGTAAGCTAATGTGGAAATCCTCTTTTGTCTCTAATGAGAGTCAAAACGGGAAACAGTAGCCACTTGATTTGCTACTTTGAAAGGTATATCTTCCTGCCAGCGTGAATAAAGAACAGAGTTCACTACTTCACTGCATCGACATCCTCTCAAAGAAAAAAAAAACTGTTTCAGAACTTTTTCAACATCTCTTCAGTGATAATACACTTTTTACACAGATTTTCACTATTTTTTCTGTAAAGTATAACAAAATTGGGTAG
Organism: Seira musarum; assembly: GCA_027743895.1. Lineage (NCBI taxonomy): Eukaryota > Metazoa > Arthropoda > Collembola > Entomobryomorpha > Entomobryidae > Seira > Seira musarum. Next base: position 52,091 of record JAHZMX010004511.1, read on the forward strand.
CTTTGTCTTTTTTTAAAAGCACATGCATAGTACATTGTTTGTTGCAATAAAAGATAGTAAAATTGTCTAAGAAATGGGATGTTTGGGATAATAGGATGATGAGAATAGTGAAAAGGACGCTAGAAATTATAGGATCGAAAAGCATAAGTTCCAATTTCAAATCACATTACTAACACATAAATGTATAATGGATTTTCTATAGCATGTCAGTCCCTAGTTTCGGATTTTAAGTTACTCCCTTCACCCCATGAGTTGCAAAAAAATGCTACACTTGACAATACAGAATCTGCAGAATCGCATGACGAGTTACAATGCTCCCTGATGCAAAAAATTTTTTCCTCTTTTTTCTCACTCCCATTCTCGTCTCGGAGGCGTTTTTGTCGGCTGAAACCCTGAATGGAAGGATAAAAGAAATAAAAAACAATTAATGTATTATGAATGAGAAATGGGAGTTCTACAGTAAGTATACTTCTCGTAGGACTGAAGTATGAAAAATAGAGCATTTTAAAAATCAAACTTCGATGGTAAAAAATACATTTTCTATTGTTTATTTTTCAGTACAAAAAAATCATGACATTTGACTTATTAAACTCACATGACTTAAATCCACCTTTTCTGAGACAAAAAAAAAACTATGATCGTGATCGTCATCATGATTCCCCTGTTACAATGTGTTATCATTTCTATTCTCAGATGTGTAGTGTGCAGTGAACAGTTTAAAACAAATAAAATACGCTAATGATTTCCCATGTTTTTCCCTTCTTTTTTTCGCGTAAATTACTATTTTTTGCAGGTGTAAATCCTTAAGTAGCTCTTGTTTAGGGCATATACTGTTAACATAATAAACCTTATTTAGTTAAAGTAAAAACTGAAACTAAACAAAAAACAAAGTATGATTGTTCTTATTCTTATCTAATCTCATTTCTCAAACATTAGGTGTATAAGTATACGTACCTATCTTTTGCTATTCTACAAAGACAAAAAACTATTATTTTGCTCAACTCCTTATTCCTTAAGGGCATCCCATTATGTACTTCCCTCAGTTCCCTCCCTGAACAGAAGATCCTTATAGAACTACAATTAAATCATAAAAATCAGGAATGGTCGGTTTTTGTTTGCGTGAACATGAGCTAAAAAAAACAAATCATCATGAAAATTTTTTGTATATAATTGAGTTGAAGACTTAAAATGCGTAGGAAGGATTATTATAATTTACGGTGATTATGATTACGACTGTCGCTCAACATTTTAGATTATACAAAAGCAAATAAAAATTAAGAGCATTACTTTTTTTCCTTCTCGAGTAGAAGCAGACTTAACTGTCCCTTTCAAACTCACATACAAGTTTTAAAACATCGAATGTTTCAGCTTGCAGACCAAGAATGACTTATAAGAACTCTTTCATGCAGTTGGGGGAAAGCATAGCTTGAGTGAGCAACACATGCGTTGAAAATATTGCGTGTTTTAAAGTTTTGAACACATCAGTTCATAGCGCGCGGACGTAAACGCTTTTTTTCCTGTTACCTTTTAAAAGGCACTTGCTTCAGCGAGCTGCTCCTGCTTCACAACTTGAGCTTTTCTCACAGTACAGAAGCGTCTAAACACTCCACTCATGTCATTTAAGAAGATTCAAGACGCGCAGGAGTAGAGCATAAAAAGTTTTAATGCTGGTGATTGATGCTAGTGCGTAAGTATTTTTCAGTGAAGATGAATGTACTCATCAGTTGTTGCATGACTTTTGACTAGTGCAGGAGCCTGCAGCGTGGCCTATGTACTGTCTAAAGATGTCTGTCTGGCATGGTTATAGCCAATATGACTCATTTTTGAATTGATACTATCCAATATTTTGAAAGTGGTTTATTCAGCATCTAGGCCATTATTCGTAACAGCTAATTATTAAGTATGTAGTTGCGAAATTGTACCAAATTTTTTACGTGACTTTGGGTAGTAAAAAATGATTTAGGCAAGTGATAAATAAAGTGACTCAGAACTAGAATCATGCCAGTGGCAGCAAATCGAGCTAGAAAAGATATCGAGTTCTGGATTTGCTCTTGGAGTTTTTCAAAAACAATTCAATGGAAATTTAGAAATTTCACATGAGGCATGTCATGTGTACGTGTGCAACACCCAAGCCAGCGTTTGTTTCAGTGAGTTAGGGATAGGGAACAAATCGACGTGGAGAAATTTTCCCACGAGAACAAAACTACACAGCCAAAGTTTAGTTCAGTGTTGAGATATGCAACAGTCTGGAAGAAATCATTGTCTTGATGTCAGTGCATCCGCTTCCAACCTAAAAGAGAAGAGAGGAAAGCTGTTTTGTTTTTAAAAATTGTACGTCCAGAGAGGCTCCCACCATTCCTGTAATAGGAATGAACTCAGAACTTGTTAGCGTTTAGTCATTATGCTACTTGTATATTCCAATCTTATTTCAAAAGTAGTAATTTCCGGTCGTTTATCTTGTAGTGAAATGTGCAAGAAGAAAGAAGTGTAAATGCCCTCGTGTAAATTTTTATGAAGAAAAATCAAGCGGGTGGGAAATTTTCGTCAACCCCAACTTTGCAATTTTTCGAATGAAGCAATATTAACCAGTAAAAAAGGTCAAAAGTACAAAAAAAAAATCAAGATGGTGTTGCCAACAACTGAGCTTCCATCCACTTTAACTCCTTTCCGTGTACTCACTCCAGAAGAAGATGAGGGTCTTTTAGTAGTCGGCCGAAGTAGAAGAGGTGGAGGAGGAGTAGGCTCACAAAAACAGCGGCAGATGCACGATAAAATTAATGATGAACAACGACAGATACACCAAACCCACCACAATAATTATCACTATCATCACCAAAGCAAAAGATCCAGAAAGTCGTGTCCTGAAGACCAAGAACAGGTTCCAGTCCTCCAAAAAAGTAGCAGTGGTAGTAGTAGCAGTAGTACTGGCAGCTTCAGCAACAGTCATCATCACAATCAAGAGAGCTTTCATGGGAGAATTATAGCTGGAACAACGACGCTCCGAGAAGAACGCTCCCAGTTCAATAAAGAAAATGCAAGTAGGCAAAACCATGGCCAAAAAGAATATCGTTCCAATAACTACAGAAGTAATACAGTCAGTCCTGAAGGAAATGAGGCAAACAATAAAATTCTGAATTTGCTCAACGCACGCAACGCGAGTTTTCTTTCGACTACATCCGCCAATAATTTTTCTGAAGACGAACTATTTTCCGACTTGAAATCTCGGTTCATCGAGAAACATTTCCGTACAATATTGAAGTCCCAGAATAATAATAATAATATAAATATTGATAACCACAATAAACCGAAAGATTATCGAGTTTTTGGTGGGAATACGGCTGTTTTAACATTAGATAAAGCTAATAAAATTAATACTATTGGTGACGCTAACGGCAAAGTTGATGCGTCCAGTGTAAAAGGCAGAGATGGGTTAACTTCCATTTTAAAACCTTTAAAAGTCATTACCGTAGACAGGCCGGAGCCTCAATTAGATTTGCCAAGAATTAGTTACTTGAAATCTACGAAAGAAAAGTTTTTGAAGATGCATGATCAAGCAAAAGTTCGTGTGCTGGAGAGGTATCGAAAACTATGTGACACCCTAAGGACCACCGTTTGGCCTCATTTGTACCCTCTTCAGGTGTTGGTGGAAGTGATTCTGAGTA